>OX578148.1:98265891-98288391 GCA_951213105.1 Amaurobius ferox
TATATATTAGCCATATTCAGTTTCTACAAATTACTTTATCTTAATCTTTTAACGTCAGAAAAAGACTTGAATACATAAAATTCATTACATATTTATACTATATATTTTAACGTATAATATTAAAATTAAGTAGTGCAATGCAGATGATTCTTTTTACTGAAATATATTTTACAATTAGAATTCAGAGAAGTAAAATATTTACTTTTTCTGAAGAAAACTAAAGATAAAAATTGTATTGCATTAGCGTTATTGAACTGCAGATTTTCCTTCTAAAATAAACATAAAATGATTAAAAATTATAGCTTCTTTAAATTATAACTCCATTAATTATTAAAATTAAATTTAATAAAGTAGCAAAGCGTATTTTACGTTTTCAGTAAAACAAAAAACATATGACTTTCATCTTAAATATATACCCTGGTATTTTATTCGTGCTATAATACATACACATATTTCTTTTAATCATTATAAATATTATTTCGACATTATATTTTAGCCGTATAAGCAAAAGTACGTAAATCATAGATGTATTTATGAAATTGTATTGACTGAGTGAAACTTTTGGGTTTTTGTCAGTTAT
The DNA here is from genome assembly GCA_951213105.1 of Amaurobius ferox. Taxonomy (NCBI): domain Eukaryota; kingdom Metazoa; phylum Arthropoda; class Arachnida; order Araneae; family Amaurobiidae; genus Amaurobius; species Amaurobius ferox. The sequence continues at coordinate 98,266,472 of OX578148.1, forward strand.
GTTAGAGTTAATTGAAAATACGTAATTAATGTAAATATGAGAAATCATACAAATGTCATTCGGGAAAACCCAATATGCATTTTACGTCTTTCACATGTACAAACCGACTTAAGTTAACTAAATATTATCATATACTAGAGAAAAACCAAATACGTTCCCAATAATTCATTGATTCGCTTCAAGCCACTGTTAGTACTTTGCAATTATCTGTCACAGAATAAAACAACTTCTGAACATACTTCCAAGCTCATGGTATCGGAAACCCACCTGCATCTAATTGGTTTGCAGTTGTTACTGTAATTGGATTGCAATTATGACTGCACTTACAATGGACAACAAAAAGAACTATCACAAACACTGCAGAATTTTTGTCCGCCACTGTGATATAGAGAAAAAAATAACAATACTAGTATACAATAATATGGTAATAATATTAAAATAATATAGTAATAACTGTAAATTACATATAGTTCCAAATGAATATTCATTTACCATTCGATTATGTGCCATTAAATTTAATTCATTGAAAAATAAATAAAGAAAAAAAATGAAATTTATTCTTAAATGATATTAATGTTCTATTCATATCACTGTTTCCAATATAAAATTTACTCCAGGGACTGAACAACAAGATTGCCTGATTGCAGTATGAAATATTGACTTCTGAATGACATTAACTTCCTGATTAATGATCCTAAAACGACTGTTACAGCGATTAATTTTATCTATACTATGACAGAAACTTACAGATATACTTAAATATATAAAATTTGCTGATATGGTTACTACGTATCACCTGTATCCTCAGGTTGCAAAGGTAAAACTAAGTTTCTGGATAACTAACGTTTTATTTAAAGCACTAATACGCGTATATAACACCATATGCAGTTAATAACACCATCTTGCAATATCATAAAATAACTGCAAAACAGTAATTAAATTCACTCAACTATTTAACAAAATAGTCTATTATATTGTAAATTTTAAACGTCTCTTTATCCTCTTTTGGTGTCATTGTAGAGGATTTTTGCTTAATCTGCCAAAATTTATTTAACTCAACTTTAGAGAACTTGATATTTCAACATTTTGGCAAAAGGCAATAACACAGGACGGCACTATTTTAAATCAAATTCAGTTTATTGAGGACTTCATATAAATTACAGCAGCTTGCTGTTTAAAGCAACGGACAACATATATACTAATTATTATTGCACATGTTCAGAATAATTTACAAATCTACATATTACTACAATATACTAGGCTGGTGATAATGCTTACATGGATATGCATTTACAAAGTTTATATGCTTACCTCGCTGTCTTTTACTTCGCCCCGTATTGAAGCCACATACTGAATACTAAACTCTTTCTAGTCATCGTTGTATCGAATGGGATTTCCTTCCACTCACTACTCGAATCCTTCATCGTCTACTTAAGAACCCTTTTTTCATTCCAAGAACCCTCTACTCAAAAAGACTTCAATCAAGAACACATTACTCAAGAAGCCCCTTAAACTCTCACGATCCCAAACTTATTCCTATTCTACCGTACAGACGCAGAAAATTTCTGCTTAACTCGGTGTCATTGGTCTATTAACCGAACCAGTTAGATTTGTTATTTTAAGAAACCATAAATTATAATGCCAACTGGGTGAAATAATAATCGTAAGGTTATTTAAACCTCACAATATTCTCAAGACACTGACTTACTTATTCACAATTCACTTTTACTGATATTAAATCAACAACAACTTCTTCTGTCATCGACCAGCTTATGCACTCTCTCTGAAAAGTTCTGGAAAAGCATCTAAATCGCGAGAATCTTTACCAATCTATAAAATGCGGGAAATTTCCAGAACTCTCCAAAATTCTTTTAGGTTTTCAATATCTTGCGAAATGCTTAATTAATTTAACCAAAAGTATCCCCAATGTTAAGCGACAGAAATCTTCAAATACTTACAACGGTTGCCTGTAAATATCGATTTTTCTTCTGGAACAGGTGAATACCGTCACGACCCATGAAAGCTATTTAGTTTGCCAAGTCGAAGTACATTGCTTACAACTAAAATCGTAACGCCATGACAGAATTGATGTATTCTTATGAAATTTGCAGAATACAATTATAACATAGAGATGTGCAAATGATAAAAAAAAATCATACCTGGAAAATGAAAGCATGGAACTTTATTGGCATTAGACCAATATGGAGTAGGACTAGAGCTAGCGGCTATGCAAGATCGAATACGAAGAGGCATCCCGTCAATGAGATGGCCAATGGTGTGCTTAGGGTTGACATACCACACAACATGCAATTGGGCTTGAAACTGAACATGGTTTGCTGGAATTGGGGGTTTTCTTAATCGGTGACTCATGATGTCCCAGATATGCTCAATTGGCAACAAGTCCGGAGAATATACTGGCTGAGGCAGAAAATCCAGAACCTTGTAGACAATTCATAGTTACCCGTTCAGTATGTGGAATGGCATTATCCTGCTGAAAATGTAGTTCAGACATGGTTGACAGATGGCTGTATCATAGGTCTCATAATGTCAGAGACGTATCGTTCTTTCGTGATATTTCCAGAAACGTGGACAGAATATTTTCGTCCACCAAATATTATACCGCCCCAAACTGTGGTACCACTTAGGAGGGCTGTGTGGCGACTGACAGAAAAAGCTTCCTGGTGGCGTTGTTGAAAGCGCCGCCATACGCGAGTACGGCCATCTGGTACGCCAAAACAGAATCGTGATTCATCCGTGAACAGAATGTTTCACCATTCTGTCGACCAGTTGCGTGTCATTTTACACCACTGGATGCGACGTAACCGGTGAAGACGTTGAAACGGTAGGGGTCGAAAAGGTCGTCCACCTCGAAGTCCTGCGTCATTCAAATGATTTCGAATTGTTTGCGTCGAAACCACGTTATCTGTAGTGTGGGATAAATGTCATTGTAACACGGTTGCTGCGGTAAACGGCTCATCCGCAACGTTTCTCAGAAGCATACGATCTTTACTTGGTGTGGTACACTTAGAAGCTACACTACCTGATCTTCGTGTCGTTTCGTTGTCTCTTACGAACCGTAAAACACACCATTGAGCTGTGCTCTCATCACGACCCAAGAGTTCAGCGATCATTCGAAGGCTCATTCTACCCTCACGTAAAACAATGATTTGTCGCCGTTCCGTTGACGACAACTGTACGTGTGCGATACGTCGACGTACTCTTGGATTACTGTGATTATTTTTACAACCTGAAACCAATGAAGCTACAATTTAGCTGTGATATCGCTCCTTCTTGACCTGATGCTTTTATGTTGGTCGGCAAGGCGTTACGTCACTATGAGTAACGAAACTGTCATCATTTTCATATTTCGCCTTACCGTTTCCATTGCCTGATTTACATAAAGCTGCACGTACAACTTTATGTTGTTGCGATTTCAGGTATGAACAGTGTATATAAAGGGTGGCCATCATTAAAATAGAGGTGTCTAGAGCCCGATAGTGAGAAAACTTTTGGGCCAAACTCAACCAAATTTGCAGTAAATACTATTTTGACTATGGGGGTTTCGATTTTTAAAAGAAAAAATAATTTGATTTTTTGCCACCGTGGGTCAAAGTGCCGCTGTAAGATCCATTTTGTGGAGTGGAATAGGAAGTACAGAAAGTTCCATCATTCTGAGAGGTATCGAACAATACTGCTGAACTTCGTTATTTCGAAAATTCAACAGCGTAGATTTCTTGAATCTGCAATATTTATGCAGGATGGGGCACCCCCTCATATTGGATTGCGCGTAAAAAAAGTCTTAAGATAGCATTTTACCAACAACCGAATAATTAGTCGAGTGTTTCCTATGAAGTTGCCAGGTCGTTCGTCTGATCTGGCCCCTTGTGATTTTTGGTTGTGGGTTCATGTAAAGCGCTTGGTATACTAAGGAAATGTGGATAATTTTGCTACTTTGATGGACCGTATAACATTGCACGTCAAGCAAATCAATGGCGATCTGTTGCATTCTGCAGTAGAGAATGCTATTCAGAGAATGCCCTTTTTGGAACATATGCAAGAAAAACACATCGAATCACACATGTAAATGATGCCAATATAAAAATGAATGTCATACATATGTAAATGTAAGATGAAAATGTAAATATAAAATGTACTAAATACGTATAGAATGTAAATGAGATGCCCTTTTCAAAATGCATGTAAAATGTTAACTTTTTGTACTTTCTATGCTTATTTTACTCCAAAAATAGACCTTACAGCGCCATTTTGGCCCGCCGTAGTAGAAATCCGAACTATATTTATTTCTTTTAAAAATCAAAACCCCATGGTGTAAGTAGTATTTACTACAAATTTGGTTGAATTTGGCCCAACAGTTTTCTCACTATGGGGCTCTAAACACCTCTACTTTAATTATTGCCACCTTGTATATTTGCCCTCTCCGCACCCTGGGCAAAATGAGTGCAGACATTGGAGAAAATTCATAATACTATGGAATGTGTTACAGAGAGAAGTAAAAACAATTGCATCGTAACTATATGTATAAATGTTAAATCACGACCGCTATGTACTATGTTTATGAAAATTGCAATAGCATGAATGATTTGTCAGATTAGAATGAAACGCATAGGATAGGCAAAGCAGGATTGGCCATGCAATTATTTAGAAACGCAGAGTGGGTGTGCATGCCATGGTTGCGCAGTGCCCTTTGAACGATTGTGCGAGGAGTATACATATAGGGCTATGGAAGAGTCAGACAAGTATGTTATCGGTGTCCACAAGTTGAAAACTGTTCTAATGGAGTCGCTATACCTCATCAACGTCTGAGGGGGCTTTTTAAGCAAACTAGAGTTCGAATGGGGATGTATACTCGGCCTGCGGGAAGGAGGATTTTCCTACCGGAATATTGCTGTCCGTAGGGGCATAAAGCCATGATAGAGCAGTAGACCGAAGAAAACCGGACTAATCGAAAATCCGGCAGTGGACCACGCAATGTGAGGACAACACGGGACGATTGACATATCATCAGCATGGCGTTGATGAAACGTACATCTTCTTCTCAAGTGTTAGCTCAACACTGGGACACTGCTACAGGTGTGGCATTGTCTGCTTCTACATTTCGAATGCGTCTGATGCGCAGTGAACTGCGTGCAACCATTCCTCTGCGGAGGATCGGGATTCATCTTCTTTCTTGGGCCTGGCCGTAGATGAGGGATGTCCACTGTGACGTCATGTTAAGCGTTGGGATTTTGAATCCTCTTCGTTCCCCTCTTATCTTTACGTGGCTGTTTGTATGTTGTGGCATTGACCGTTGTTTATATTTTGAATTTTTACTGTATTTGAAAGCAAAAAAACAGGGATCCTACATTTAATTTGTTTTTTATTTAATGATTTATAACACTTTATCTTGTTTCATTTATTCTTAATTTCTATATTAATTCTTTTTATGCATATATCTTATTTTTCGCGTAATGAAGATTTAGTTTCAAAAATTGAATAGAGCAGTTTTGCTGATAGCGATTTGCTACGAGTGACATTAGATTTAATTTCGATTCATATATTCTAATATAGTGTAAGGCATTTATAACTAAATTTAGAGAGTTTATATTTTAATTAGGAGTTCATATTTAACACTCAGGATATCAGGAGTAAAAAACTCAAATGTTGAATTTTTTTTAAAAATGTAATATACCAATATTTTTCTGCTTTCCTTAATAAGAATTCATGCACTTTGTTAAAATATTGGAAAATTATTCCATACCATCCAGGAATATATTTACATATTTCAAAGCTAAATAAAATTACTTTTAATGTTTATCATTTTCAATACCTACAACTCGCTGTATTCCTGCATGCAAATTTAATTACATTCTAACCGACAAATTAAGAGTTATTAACTTCTCCTAAAAAAAAAGTCCTAATTATGAAACGTTGTTATAGAAAATTCCTGGAAAAGATTAAACACCTAGCTCTGTAATTTCAAATCAATTGCTTTCTATTCGACAGCGATCATTGCATGTACAATTTATTTCTAGCTCATTTACGCAAAAACTGCCTAACCTAAAATTAATCGTTTTACAAATGCGTTTAATTTTTTATGTGAAACTAAAGAAACTTTCTTTAGCCTTATCAGCATTATGGCTCCACACATGAAGAAAAAGTAGCAATAGGGAACGGAATTTCAAGGAATGTTCTTTTTATTAGGGTAAATACACATAATTTTTTGAACACGTTGTAAAGGGAGTATTCACAGCTGAAAGACTATTTATATAACTCAGGTATGTGGAAGAGAAGTTTTATTGTTCATGAGTATAGAGAAAAGTATAGAGTTATAATTCCACTTTTCACACTATTTTATCACTCATCTTCTGCAAACTTTGTGATTACTGCAAATTTGTCACAGAAATATATTACAGAAATGTCTAACACATATTTAATAAACCAAAATTATATTCAAGGAAATGAAGCCAATAACTAATTTTTCATAATATTTCTGCATTTGTTTGAAAATAAAAATATTTCTAATTACAAAATATCTCAAATGATACTCATAATTATTATTGAAATTATGAATAATAATTTGTGATTATCTGTCACATAGTTATAATTACTAGATGTGTCTATTATCGGTACTGTATAGGGCATAGTGAGGTAAGATGTCTCATTTTTAACATTTCCATTTTTCACATTTTCCTTATGAATAGAAATCAAATGTTCTCTTCATCATTTGCACCCTCCGTATTCTGGCTGAATATAGAAAAATTACGGAAGATTTATCCGAGTGGAAAATAATTATTTCTAATTTTTAAAACAGCAAAATTATATGACAAGGCTATGGATCAGTTGTCACCACTCATAAGGTTAGTTGTCCTGTGTAATTTTTATAGGGATTTTCATGTTAACCTTTGTTTTGTATAAGTTGTATCTACTTCGTGTACACATTTTGAAGCTTGTTGTATAAGACATTAAAATATTATCTATTCCCTAATAATCGCATTATAATAAAAAGAAAAGAAATACTAATAAAATTATCTGTGTACTACACAAACATAAAAATTTACATTTAAAGAACAAGAAAGAATAATAAAATTATTATTTTCAAATGTATGTCCAGATATTATATTTAGATTAATTAGTCATATACTGAATCATCACTGTCACAGTGGAGCGGCCGCCCACTTTGCTGCTCTATGTCTAAGGATGGGCCGGACGGTCTGGGCTTTCGACACATATATATACATAGCTACCTTATGCATGGCAATATTTCTGGTTCCAACACTTACTCACTTGGCACATGATTAGTACTTCTTTCGAACTGCTATTGGAATAATATTCTACGTAGACCAAGCAGTAGGGTTGATCCTCATCTTCATTATTAATATTTTATCTGCTTTTCTTCAGTATTTACTACCGTGCATTCTTGAATTTAGCAGAAGCAATATTTTTTACATGCCTCTTTGATTTTTTCTTACTATTTCCTTTTCTTCTTATGTGGCGTTTTTTAAATCCAGATTTCGTTTCACAGAAGAGCATGTAAGAATAACTGTTTCGCTTTATCAGTTATTATTTTGGTTAATTTTTTTTCCAGCAGCCACCTCTAAAACCTCTAGGTCAACTTCATATGTGATAATTAGCACTTCGTGAAATGAAACAACATGCCTTTTTTCCTCCATTCTAGACTAAGCATTTGCATCCGTGATTCAATATTCAATAGCAAAACAACAAATAAAGACATAAATTTGGATGCGTATAATTTTTGACAATCAATACTTCAATATGTACCGTAAAGGGTACAGAACAAATAATGTAATATTCAAAATATTTACTTACAATGTCGAAAATTCATTGATGATATCAATCGTCGTAAACGAAATAACAGTCGTTTCAACCAGGTCCATCAAATAGCAATGGTGGCGCTATAGAGTCACAAGAGGTACAACTTCATACGCCATCTAGTGGCCGAAAATTAAACGTCGTGATAAGTAATCCTTGGTCCAACTGCCCTCGCTCTACCCGTTTTTAAACAAATATCGATATATATTGCACCGGAACATTTATAATCCATATCAAAATATTAGTTCTGCCTGCAACTTGCTTTTTGACTCCAGAACAATGAGAAGACGACTACCCACGTAAATAACTTCATCGTCAATGAGATTTTATGCATATTATTACTTATTTATAAGCTTATAATATTTTACTACAGTCATATTTTTATATATGTTCCCACCATTTTCTTTTTTTAATTTCTATTTTCTTTCAATTCTCATTCAATATTGCATTTACGTCGTTATAACTCAAATGTACGAGCAATGACACAAAATATACTTCATTCTTTCAAATGTTATGCCCAATTTGAGTATGACTGGATAGGCTATACTTACCATTAAGCTCTAAAGTAGTATAGTCGTTTGTTTTCTGATATTTTTAGAACGGCAGATTTTAACGTTCTGCAATTTATGCCATTTACCTATATATAAAAATTACATGTAAAACTCCTATTTAATACAAATTAACACAGATTTGAATTTATGATTTTTTCTTTGGATTTTAGAAAGTACGAGTACGTTTGAAAAACTGAAGAATTTCTCATCGATCCTTGCTAAACCAATAGATCTTTGACATTTATCGATTGGAATACCAATACTAAATCATAATTTTTAATTCAATTTGAACAAGACATATCGAGTCTGGAGATTCCAAAGGCACAGAAAGATACAATCACTTCATTAAAACATATGATGTGGGCAGAACGTGACATTCCCTACTTCTTCTTTATTGCTTCATCTTTATTTCTTCAAAGGTTCGTTAAATCGAGGTTAATTGCACAAAATAACGCCCCTAATTATTTTAAATTACAGTAAATTCCCCCTTTTAATTCAATTTTCTTTTTCATTTAATAACACGAGTTATTTTCAAAGGTGGAATGGAAAAAATATCTCGAGAACTTCTAGTCCTAGAGTTATCATATTCTTTTCATCGTTAAAATTTACAAATAAGCAAGTTATTTTTTTCCGAAAAGTATCAAAATCTAATCAGCACCAGGGTAATTCACAAGTGACATATCTACCAGATTTTGTAAAATTTGTTCTGTTATTTTTCGGCTAGAATGGATACAAACAATTATTACGGGCTATGTCGCAAAATAGGCAGGTACTTTTATAACGAAACGCACCAATATCTAATCACTACCCGGGTAACAATATAAGTGACTTATAATATTTTATGGAATTTGGTCAATTAATTTTATAGCTAGAGTGGATAAAAACTCTGCACAGACACACACACAGTCGTTACACAAAAGATAAACTCTTCGTGTATTAGAGGACTCGAATTGTATAGAACCGTCGAAAACTCAAGTTGCGATTTTCGACATTATTCCAATACTTTCCCTATACATTACCATGCATGATAGGGAAAGTAAAATGTGTGATTTGTATTCAAGAGTTCGTAAAATGGCAAATTCATTACATTACTAATGTAGTGCTTTTGAATTTATGATACAACACTTTATTTTTGCATACACAGTACATATAAAAAGTAAGATTCCTCAAAAATGCTATGAACCTACCTATGAATTCTATAAAACTATTCAGAAAAAGTTAATTCAGTTTTCTTTCATGGATTATGTTTGTTCTTCGATTTTTACACGATTTTTTAAGCAAATATTTGTGTTCTATACATGTATATGCCATTAACGACTAAAATATAAAATACATGTCTTTATTCTCTATTAAAATAATCCACATAACAATCGTTATTCGAACATTGCTAATTAATTTCAAGAAGGTTAATTTATTTTTTGAGCAAATTAATTTAACGATGTTGAAATAAGTGAAAAGACTTTATGAAGTAGCTCAAACATTTTTAGAACATGCTTTGTTTTATTTAAAACAGTATAAAAAGTTAATTATGTTTAAAATATCAAAGAATAAGTTTAGTTTGTTCATTTGATTAGAGAACCAACTAATTAAAAATATTTTTTCACCTGAAATTACATATTTTAAGATTTAGAAATTAAAGTAAAATTTGTATTTAAATCCATGTAGAAGATATATTATTTAGCATTTCATGGTTAAAATGTGCTGTCATAGTTTCGGACATACTAATACGATGTATTAATTTATCGTAGTTGCATCAAATCAGTTGGTTTTTCTTTTGGTCTAAGGAAAATAGTTTGGTTTTACTCACAGTGAATACTCATCCTGATGAAATACTGTGAGCGACGTCAAAAATGTGTGTCTATATTAACACGAAATAAATGAGTGTCATTGAGAGAAGCTATTGAAACACTTTGAATTGCAAACTCGACTGTTATATAGAAAGACAAAGGGAAAATGTCCTGAGAATAAAATTTTATCTGCTAAAATAAAGTATGTTTTAATGACTTTTTGAAACTTCAATTGAAACAATATTCAGTATATAAAATACTATGGCTATGATATAGCTCAGTATTTCATTTACGGATTTAAAATAACTATTAATGGCAAAATTTCAAACACTTGAATTAAATGAAAATTTTAAATTAAATGAACCATAATTGGCGATAAATATAAAACGTCATTTTACGTTTTCTATCAGATTTCCTGAATCAAGAAGTCAAGAGTCTACATCGTAGTTATGACTCAAAGATATGTGGAATACAGGAATACAAACGGAACCGGAGTCCAGCTCGTCCTTTCGTCAACTACGTGTTGCAGAAAAAAAAGCATAAAGAGAGGAAAGAGCATCATCAGAAATTAGTTCATATGTTTTCATGGTGGGTAAATCGGCCTTATGTATGTATACCTTCTATCGGGTTCTGTACAATGGACATGCTATTGCAAATTCTCTTCTTGAGGCAACAGACAGAATATATAAAATTATGTGGATGGCTGATATTTTCATTTCCATTATTAATTAAGCACTTCTATAACTAAGAAATATATGTGTAAGATCAGCCTTATCCACTTTTTCTGTTCACTCAAGATTTCCTGCTGTTCATGGATGTTTTGGATTTCTGCAAATTTTCAATATAGGGACGCAATTCTTATAGCTTACAACAAGAACTCTAGCCTACAACAAGAACTCTAGCCTACAAGAACTCAAGCCAACAGCAAGATTTAGAGAGCACTTCATTTGGATTATGTCCAAAAGAGTTGTGTCTTTAACCTAAATAAGTAAAACAACAACAACAAAAAGGAATATTAAACAACGCCTAACTTCATTAATTCTTACGAACAACCCAGTGAAAATGAAGATGTGAAAATGAAGAAATGTAATTGCCAAATATTAGTAACCTTGATAAATGTGTAATATATAGCATATTTTTCATAATTTTTATTCATAACTGGAACATGCACTTGGCGTTGCCCGTGATTTAAAGCAGAAACTATTTTTTTTTCATTCAATTTTTCAAAAAGTGTAGTGACTCGCTGAGTAAACACATTTGGGACTTCATGCCTCAATGCCATACATGTTAAAGACCCAAACCGTAAGACTCGTCCGAGGACTTGAGCAACTATTTAAGCGGCCGGGAAAACTATGCCACACATATGTAATACATCCGCCATAAGCTTTTAAACTAACTGTCGCCCACTAGTATATAAGAAATGCCCTTATTTCCGGTTATCTGTAACACTTTAATAAACAGCTCATCTTCAGGAGCTATTTGCCTCCACCTTCTCTTAAAATCAGTTGCTCTAAGCATATTCTTTTTCCGCTCTTTTGGCTTCCAGGTGGTTTCTCACCTGACCAAAGTGGCGTATCTGGAAGTATTGCTGAACAGATTCCTAGATGATTATATTCGATTTTCCGTTTTAGCTTATATAGTTTTTGAAATAAAATTTATATAATATTATACAGAGTATATACTCGTATATCAAATGTATTTAAAATAAAAATCAGATATATTTATTATAAAATAAGTACATTTATTAAAATGTACATTAAACGTATTTTTTAAAATGTATATTAAATGCATTTTATTAAATTACAATGAGTACGAAAACGAATATTTGTAGAACTGCAATTATAATTTAACTAGTTTGTTGTAATTCAGCATTTGAAAATCTTGTTTTGGTAAGTCCAACCATGTTTTCGGTTTATAAATCAAAAGTTATGAGAATTAAAAGCAATTAAATCATTATATGAGTTTGTGATCTTTTTTCAGTATGGTTATGTTAGTATATTTTTTATCTAGTACTTATATATGTACGGCTTTATTAAGATTTATATGCCAGTACCTTTTAACTTTCAAAAGTGAGTAAAAATTAAAATATTTTAATTAAAATATATTTTGACTTTTATTGAGATAAATAACGTTGAGTGTTCAAATGGTCACACATGATTGTATTTACACGAAATAAAATTGTGTTTTACATCGATGCGCTATTTTCATTTTTCCTGGTAAACACATAAAAATTAGAATAAATATATTATACTTTATTAATCTAATATTTAAATCAAGGTTTCATGATCAGATACTTTAATTTGCGATCCCCCTAAACTTGCTTTGTATTTTCAACAATTTTGTAATCCAGACAATGTAAAAAATGAGTAGCTAAGAATATTAGAATACAAAAAATTAACATTTCCTTGAAAATTCATCATGAAATACATATAATACCAATTGGTTTGATAAATGTATTTATTTAAATGACGTTATGTGTAAGATAAACATGTAAAATATTTTAAAATGGTGAAATAAGGTGTTCGTTTTTAATTGATTGAAGTTTTCAATTTTAAAAGGTGTGACTCCAAACAAAAATATTTGAAATATGTGTTTCATATATTTATTAAAGATATTTTTAAAACTTGTATAGCTGCAGTGATGCGAGGAATAACATATTACTCTTTATATTCCAAAAACGTTCATTAACAAGAAGAAATATACATTTAAAACACTCATTTCTTTTATTGTGTTAAAATTTAAAATTCCAATTTTCCCTGGAAAACAATATATATATTATTGTACATATTTTTACATTCTTATGCTACTGTAAAGAAAAAGTGTTGTTATTATAAAAAAATCGAGATTTTGTTGGATAAACAAGTTTAAATTCCTTGAAAGCATTTTGAATACTTTTGAAAAAATATCTGTAAGTATATATATGCATGTCGAGTGTGATCATATGCTTGTCGGGTGTAGTCACAATAACTCAAGAAATAGTACCTGTATGAAATTTTAAGTGTATATACATTATGTAAAAAATTAAAACTAAAGTACTTTTAGATGTGCAATTATTGAAATTTTAAAATTACCATAGCATTTTCTTTAAAAACAATGATGATGTCCCTCCCATACTAAGAACTAACAACCTAGTCCTGAAGGGAAATTTATGATTTTGTAAATCGTATTGAAGTAGTTTATATTAATACAGCTAAATTAAGTCAATTGTAGAAAACTATTATGAATTGTTAATAAAATAAATTAATCAGATGAAACCGGGAATCTGACAAATATCTATAATAATTATCCCAGTATTATATAAAATGTATGAAAATGTTAACTTGAATGAATTTTCACAAAATATGTTAGTTTATTAGTATTATTAAAATATGTGATAAGTAATTTATGATTTAAAAAATTTAACTTTTATTATTTAAGAATCCAATTTCAAACATATCGCGAAAGCTAGCTAATAAATGTAAAAATGTCTACTATTATAGTATACTATAAATGGACGTTATAGTACACTATAAAAATTTGTTAGTATACTGTTAAAATAAATAGTATAAGGTAGTATATTCCAATATGGTTTACCTAAGATTTGACTGCTTATTTTACCGACTGCAAATTATTTTTCTAAGAAATAATTAAGCTGTTGATTAGAGGATTTAAGAGGGCAATTAAGAAAAAATACGTTGTTTTTGTAACCGTCACTTAAAAAATGCAATAATCTGAAATATAACCGAATGAACACCAATCTTAAAGAATTATTTTCCCAGTATTTGCTGCTCGTGAAATCGAACGATAGGCATGAGAACGAAACGTTGAGAAAGATGTCGGAGCTTCGTTGGTGGGGAGCAGGCAAGATAAGCGATCTTTGCGTCTCGGTCCTTACAATGACCGGCCATAAATCAGATTCTCAGAACAACCTCTTTTCTTTCCGACATTTGGGGCAATGAAACTGTTGTATTGTAAGAAAGCTAGTCTGCCCCTTTGAAGGGGCTGTCGAAGCTGGTGGTCTCACAGAATGTGTCGACGAGTTATCTCGTCTCCGGCCGGCGAACGAGGACAATCTTTCACACGAGTTATCTCGTCACAGGCGGTCAACTGGTTAACCACTTGACCGGCCGAGAAAACTCTGTCTCAGTTTTGTCACCTTTCAAGAAGGGGATCTGTAGCTAAACTGACCGCAGAGAGGCATCGTAAATGTTTTTTTTCCAACTGAGCATTCCCGTTCCCCCTCTGAAAACTGTCAACAACTTAATTGATCATTAGCTTACGCTGCAGGTGTCTGAATAGCCGTCTCGGAGGTGACGGGCGACCCCACTTTACTTGCACCACGTGACACGATCCCCTCAGAAAGGGAAAAACAGCATTGTTACAGAAAAACAAATGAATTACAAAATAAGAATTGGATGGATCTTGTTTGGCCAAAATCGTTCTTTTTTTAAAATCCCTTTCAAGTTTATAGCTAATTTTTTAATAGTCGTTTTCTCCTTATTTTTTAAGCAAACGCTATTTGAAGTTTAAATTACACGATAAATGTATTTTGATTAATAAAATGTTGATGTACTATGTTCCTTAATTCTGTGTGCTTTTACATAATTTTACATACTTTAATAGCCGTTTGTTGCGGCGTTAATGTTCCACGTAACTGGAGTGAAGCTGGCTGCATGGTTGGATTGAATATGTTGAACATAAAACTATGAAACATACCAAGTCTTCCTACTGCTTTTGCAAATATTGACTATTCCATGCTGACGAGAGTAGAATTAACTTTGACCATAAATAATGTTATTTGCAGTGAGAGCGCGATCCTATATAATATTGTCCATGCCTAGTAAATATAAGGCTTCCAGCCAACAAGAATATAGTATCCATAGCGAACCCCCATAATTAAAGACATATTGCAATGAAAAAACGTGCATGTTTTAATGACGTTATTGTTGCCGCCTTTTCAGGTTAATAAAATATTACATGCAAAAACTTTTTTCACAAATATAATGGATTTGCGACAAAGTTTTTTCGGTAGGCTCACTTTTACATATACTTTGATATAAAGATGGAGATTAAAATAAAAGTCTTTGTAACTCGTGTCATTACGTTTCCATGTGTACATTATTTAGGAAGTTTCAAAGGATAAATAATTATCTTTAAGAACGAATTATTTTTAGTGTCTTCTGAGAAAGTGACTATAGGCAAGAAAATTATAACCTACTCAGTAATCATATACCCTTTTGCCCGGAGCTCGTTCCTTGCCGCTGATTACGGCGGATTTTCTATGCCCATTCAACTCTAGTCAAGAATCAGTGACTGTCTACAGCACGTCCTTCCCACGATATGACAAAGACCACCTCAAGTGCTTTCGCAGACGTCGTTTTATTGCACAATACAAACAAATATTTGGTGCAATTACGACTTGTAGAAAAAAATATTTGTGTGGAATATTAGTCTTCTAGGGTGATTTAATTTTTCTCAAATGGCAACAATTATTAAAAATATATAAATGAACAGTTATCTCTTAGTGTTGTAAATAAATTCAAATAACTCTTTACATGACAGAATTTGTATAGTTTGTAGCATAACTGGACGTTATGCTACAAACTAATTTGCAGAATTTGTATAGTTTGTAGCATAACACGAGTCGTTGGTTCAATACCCAACTATGAACGAGTATTGTTTGTAGCTAAAATACATTACAATTAGCGCTTGAACCAAAATCTTTAATGCTTATAACCGCAGGGTGTTGGCGTCCCATTCTAGCATTGTATAAAAAGGAGAGAATGTATACCAATTCAAGTAATTTCGTACATGGCACGAGTGGTGTATCTGATAGCACGCATGTCCATAATCTACGAGGCTCTGTTTTTATCCTTATTGTATTCGTGAAATTTGAAGTTGGTTGCATGGCATGGACTAATTTATCAATCATACAGTGGTTCACAAAATATCGGAATATAGTAAGTTCTCTTGCTGCGAATCTAATTATCGTCTACACCATGCTGAAGAGAGGTATAATGGTTTCCGAATGCTGGATGCTACACTGGAAGCGCGATTCCAAACTTTGGGAATGCGTTTGATTGGTGGGTTCCATAGTTATCAAAGTACTCTCACTCCTGAATGCAGATAACTATTCCTATTCTTCAGAAACATGGGCATGAGTTATTACGCCGCAGTTGAGTATAGGACATTATGTATAACTTAAAATAATTCTGTAAATTACAATTAGTCTTATATATCTTATTTTAAAAGGTATTCTAACAGCATTTCTTTGTATTATTTATTTATAATGGTTACACTTTACAGTTATAAAATATTTTGCAAATTAAATATGATTTATAAATTATATCATAAGGAAATGACATTTATGCAAATGAAAATCACATAATGTAAAATATTTCACATGGTGATTGTTTCGAAATATTGATTCGAATTTTTTTTTATAAACTACAGTTTTTATATACAATTCAATACAAGAAATTAAAAATATTAAAATACCTCAAAATATTTATTATATTGGAAACGCTTCATTACTTATTTTTTTAGAGCTTTCCCATATTAAGTCTTAACTTCGGTTTCTGCTTTGTGTACCCAAGGAAAACGTTAAATCAAGTCTTATTACTCTTCTTTTAATACATTGGCGAACTTGGTGAATAATTTAGAGGGATATCTCCATCTTGGCGATACTTAGACCCAGATTGACTAAAATATAGTCAAATTTAATGAAAACGTCTAATTGACAAATTAATTATTAAAATAATTTAATATATGGACTATATTGCTTATTGAGGATGCTATCAATATTAATGATTGTTAATTTAGAGTTACGTGAAATATAAGTTAATGGATACTTTAAAATATCATTACATATTGTCTTCCGGAAGAGCACCAAATATACAATTCAAAGTTAGGCACACCATACCGTGGATCTTACGATCATTTTTTCACTGTGAAAGAAGTAACTTCATTGCATTATCGGGAAAGTAATATGTTACCCACATCTAATTTTTTTATTATATATAAGTATTGAAGACACGTATACAAGTATTTCAAAATACTTTCAGCAAAGACTACAAATTTAGTAAAATGCCATTATTTAAACTACCATTAGTGGCGTACACGGAATTTTACAAGAGTGACAGAGAGCTTTCATACGTCATAACGGACATCATCATGGTAATAAAAATGACAGACACGACCTTTTATACACAGCCCGAAATCGAAAACATAAAATTTATATATGGATAGTCGAAAAAACCGATACTATAATATATCATAAATTGCAAATAAGAACATTAGTACATATTTTAATTTACATTCAGTATACTATTGCATAATAATACACAATTATTTACATACTTATTTACTACGTATATTAAGTACATAAGATTTTTGTAAATTTTAATTATTGTTGTATTGAAATATTTATGTACTTAATTTGTAAATTACGATAATTTTAGTATCAGTTTATCCGACTATCAATATGAAAATTTTGTATTCGCGATTTCGGGCTGTGTATAAAAGCTCATGTCTGTCACTGTTCATTAACATCGCCACTGATAATGGACATTATGACGTATAAAAGCGCCCTGGTTCTCTTGTAAATTTCCGTGTACGTCATTAATGGTGTTTTCAAATAATTACATTTTGCTATATTTGTAGTCTTTGCTAAACATATTTTATTTTTTAAAATAGCCGTTATAGAAATTTAGGTCCTATAGTTTTATACACCTGAATGTTAATGAGTACCCTGTAAATAACAACAATTGAAACAAGAAATAAAGATCGAATCTACCCAATACGGCAAATGGTGTATATGCTCCATTAACGACCAGACTATTAAACATTTTTATACTATTTTGTACTGAGGTACTCTTTAGTACTTCGGTGTCACTGTAAAGTCTTAGATTACGTAAAACTTATGTCTCACGGTCAGGGTAAATCACACACTGTCTCTGGATTTTAACTTAAACAAATTTATTGTACCCACCATAATGATACAGCAGCTGGTTGCACAAAATAAAGATAGACATATACTAAAACAGGCAGTATTGCACACTCCCATATTTTAACTTCAAAATCAATAATGAATTGCGACTGGACCTGGAGGACTATCTTTACATTAATCGGCGTAACAGAACTTATATAGTTGATTCTTACCAAACTGCATCTGTTTACTTCGAGTTCCCGTCTAAGACAATTAGTGGGTACCCGATTCTTCCGATCGTCGTTATAGTTACATGCACCAGAGGACATAAAATCTCTCAACCCCTGCGCAAGTATACAGCGGCTCAGCTCGTAGCGACTTGATTATCAGCTCCCAACTTGAATAACTCTCATAATCACGTTGCAAAACTTACCCTGCTGATCTGCAGGACCGCAGAATGTTGCTTAGCTTGGCGATCGGTCTATATAACGGAGCCAGACAGAAGTTGTTAAAATGAAGTGAACAAAAATTATAACAAAAACTGAGGGAAGTAATAACCAAAGGTTATGTCGACCTCATACGCTGAAAAAACATGCTTTTTCTTCAAAATCTGCAATTCGAAATTTAAGAAAGCAATAATCGAAAAACAATAATTCGGAAAACAATAATAATTTTGTACAATGGTAAGAGAATATAAAATGCTATATAAAATAACCATTCATTGATTAGTATTGAGATATATATGCTTTTCTTTTCAATTTTCGACAGCAAAGAGTGGAAAATTTTGTAAATTCTATTTTTTTAAATTGCTTGATTATTGTTACGGATATTCTGTATACAGACTCACAAAGAAAAAGAAAGTTGAATAGTACTCATGGGAAAAAAGGGCTGTTCTTTAATACAGGATATAGTGCAAAAAAATCTGATGTTGGCAACACATGACTTTCCTTATATAATGCAATGAATTTGCTACTTTTACAATTAAAAAAATAGGTTTTTCTTATAGTAGGTATTTATATTCCTTCCAAGATATTGAATTTTCGTCAATTAGACATTTAAACAACTATTAAAACAACATTTAAGACAACATTTTAAAAAGTCGCCAACTCGGCGACATTCCGAAAAATTCGTCGCCAAAATCTCGCCAAGCGTTATGGAAAGAAAAATAAGTTATTCTTATAACAGATAAATAACTATTGGCGTTCAAATACAAAATTATTACATGCAATATCTTTTCTCATGAATGGAACGTGCTAGACCTTGGAGAATGATGTCATCAAATTTATCGCTTGATATTACATATGAAATGTGAGCATGTTCCTCAACAGTTAATATATGTTTTTTAATATATGGGATTTCTTGATAAATGTATTTTTAAAATGTACAATATTTCGAAAATGGTTCATACTAGCGTTCTAAAGTTTATGCCAATCGCTTTCTAAGGAAAAATTACATGTTTATTTGCGTAACTTTATTAAAGGTTTTGATTTTTTGATGATTTTTTCAAAATTTCACTCGAAAATTTAGTGGGGTTCTGAACATTCGATTACGTTTAAAAACAATAAACTTCCAGTATTCACGGATTATGATTTTTGTAAAAATTTCATTCGAATCGCTCTATTCGCTCGTGAGATATCGTCTCCAGACTCATTGACACACACCCACACACACATACACACCACACCCACACACATACTTCCACACACATACACACACTTACTTTCACACACACACACAAAGACATCACCTCAAAAATATTTGATTCGTGATCAGAGATGCTTGAAACGTGCTCTCCCGTCGAAAACTAGAATTCGAATTTCCGACCCCGTCACAATACTTTCTTTATACATTATGTATATAAGGAAAGTAATACAACATAATAAATTTCAGAGGTAGCAATCAAATTTGCCATTTATGGTTTTACTAAAAAATGTTTGAAGCATATATATATCAGGATCTACTAAAGATTGAACTTATATTATATTATGATCGATGTGGATTCAATATCAAATTTTAAAGGACGTAAGGAAGGTTCACTTAGGATTTCATATTCCGGTTCCTTTTCAATTTCCGGTTCATATTATTTTACTTTCCTACAAAAATCTATTTTTGAAGAATTGGCTGTAAATAGAGCCTAGATGGTAACTTAGATGGATTCAGTATCACATTTTGAAAGCGATAGGGACGGTCATTGAGGAATCCAACTTTCGGTTTGTTTTAAAATTCTGGTTCAAATTTTTTCATTTTTCTAGCAACTATGTCTCAGGATCGGCTATTGATAGCGCTTTTATGTGATATTTTATTTATCAAGCGATGTTTTATGTAGTGTTAATACATTCCCATTTTATGGGTAGAAATTTAAATATACATATACTTAAACTAATATAAAGGCAATAAACGTTTCAATATAAAAGAGAGGTTAAATAAAAAGAGATTCGATGAAATAAAACATATTTTGAAAAATCAAAAGTCATATAACTCACAATTTTATTAATATACTTAATAAAACAGAAGCATCAGTCAATTCTAAAAACATAAAAGTAATATCCCCCTATTCGTTAATTCCTAATTTAGTTATCTCCTTTCTTCAAACAACTTCTTAAGGTAGCTCTAGTCGAAGAATTTTGCAGTTTTTATTTCAAACTAACTCATTTTTCCAAAGTATTAATGATCACCATTACCGAAATGTAATGCTAAGGCGTTAGGAAAGATACATTTATATGAGATCCATTTACAGAACGGAACGCTTCGCTTAATGCCAGAGACTGGGCTCACGATGAGTCAATTTACAACTAGCTAAACGTCTCACATTTGGTAAATGATGAATTGTTAAATCTTATTTAAATGCGTCTTGATGGAAGATAATATGTTACGTTATTATCAGAAATACCTGTGAAATATTATCCTTTACCTCGAATATCTCGAATAATAGATTATTCTAAAGTATCACACATTTTCAATGGATTTTTAAAGATTCAGTACGCTTAACTCATATATATATATGTATATATATGTATATATATGTATATATATATATATATATATGTGTATATGTATATATATGTATATACATATATATATTTAAATTGCAACTCAGTACCTCTCTTTCTTTAACTCCTTTATACACTCATATCAATGTTATAAATAAACAAATAATAGCTTACTACAAACTTCTTAAACAAAAATACAATCTCAATTTTCCTTACTTGGTACTCATACCTAAATTCCATAAAACACCTATTTCATTTAGAAAAGTCACTATAGGATTTAAGTCATATACCAATGCAGCTGACAAACAACTTCTAATCATACTCAATCAAATTTATGATTATTTTATTGCACAAAAAACACATATAATCAAAAATAGTATAGAACTAATTAATAAAATAAAACTAATCCCTTACATACATGATGTTAAAACTTTGGATTTTAATGACCTATTTAATAATATAGACATTAGTGATTTATGTAAAGTCATACTACTTTTATATGAACAATTCACTCAAGCAAAAAACATATCATTTCCAAAATTCAAAACTTTATTAAAATTCATTTTGTTCAAACAGTATATAGTTCAAGGAAAATGCATATACAAATTAAATAAAGGAATACCACAGGGAGGTAAATCATCCACCATACTGGCCAACCTTTATCTACATTTTTTAGAAAATCGGAGCCCTTTCAACAGTCATATAATGTACAGATATATTGATGATTATTGGAATTACTAATGAGGCCAATGAATTAAATTTTGATTTCTATTCATCTAATCTACAACTCATTGAAAATGTATATGCATCCAACTGGATCAATTTTCTAGACGTTAGTTTAACAATTAGAAATGCA
>OX578148.1:98290915-98560915 GCA_951213105.1 Amaurobius ferox
ATATATATTTATATACATAGATATACATATATGTATATATATATATATATACATAGATATACATATATGTATATATACATAGATATACATATATGTATGTATATATATATATATGTATATATATATATATACATATGTATATATATATATATACATATATATATGTATATATATATATATACATATATATATATATATATATATATATATATATATATATATATATATATATATATATATATATATATATATATATATATATATATATAAGTGGGAAATGTTAGAAGAGAAAGTTTGTGTGATTCCAACAGCCCCAAGAGGTGTAACACTCTGTCACTGCATTCTTTAAGGGCAGCGTTCCCCAACAGTCTGAAATAGTTATTATTAATTTAAATAAATCTGAATTTTATATTCAGATAGTTGTAATTCTATTTTACAAGATAAAGTTTCATAAAGAAATTTAAACCTAATTGTTTTTTAAAAAGCAATTTAAAATAAGTAAAGTTAAATTTTTAAATTCAGATATTTGTAATTTTACAAGATAAAATTTTATAAAGACTTATTTTTATTGTTTTTTAAAAACGTTTTAAAATAAGTAAAGTTGAATTTTTAAATTCAGATACTTGTAATTTTACAAGACAAAGTTTTATAAATAATTTTAAAAAATAAATCTGAATTTTTAAATTCAGATACTTGTAATTTTATAAGATAAAGTTTTATAAAGAATTTTTAAAAATAAATCTGAGTTTTTAAATTCAGATACTTGTAATTTTACAAGATAAAGTTTTAAAAAATAAATCTGAATTTTTTAAATTCAGAAACTTATATTTTCTACTTTACAAGATAAAGTTTCATAAAGAATTTAAACTTAACTGTTTTAAGCAGTGAAAAATTAATTTTAAAATGTAAAGTAGCATTGTTCAAACTGGCAGGCCTATTTTCCAAACGTTAAAATGAATACATTATGTTTTAACATAAAAAATGTTATAACAGTGGAAAAAAATCTTTCCACAATACATAGAGATTTTTTTTCTCACCATGCACTGTTTGTTTTTTGCAGACACTTAGATTTTTTCAATATTTTTTTGACAATGCATTTGGATTTTTTATCTTCTTTCCATATTTTTTTTCCAACGCACTTGGCTTTCTTTTTCTTCTTTTCAAATGTTTTCTTCTTTCCATATTTTTTTCTCTTTTTTTCCAATGCACTTGGATTTTTTTTCCATTTTTTTTTCAAATTTTTACTTTATTTTTTCTTCATATTTTTTTTATATCTCCATATCTTTCTTTCTTTGGTCTTCATCTTTAATTCGGCGGTGGCCGTAAGCATAAGTATGCACGCCATCGTCCATTATGCAGCGTTTATCATCGTACAGAGAGTGTGACACCTTACACTGTCATCAATTATACACAAAGTGTATAATTGATGACACTCACTCCCTATGCGGTACTGAACGTGACGTGCAACTTTTTTATCAGTAAGACAACTTTTGTACATTTCATGTCTCAATTGCTTACTGATAACTGATCGGGAGACCCCCTTTGCTGTTTTTTTTTGTACCACTAACTGCCAGTAGTGAGTACATTTTAGACCTCAGCCCCACAAACTCAAGTCCCGGCTGTGCGTTTAGTTCTTCCTTGAAACAACCAATCTTCTTTTTATTAACAACACTGAATGCCGGATGATTCACGGGGAAATCAGAGGTGTCAAAGAGATGGCTGTTTTTCTGCATGTCCTGATAAAAATCCCGACACTGCACCTCATAGGTTAAAGAATCAGTGTCAGTGAATAGTAACACAGCCTTTGCTCAATAGCACTTTTTAATATAGCCATAATGAAATTTGTACATATGGAGTTTGCTCAGCTCCAGAATGGTGAATCCAACGTAAATCGGTCTGTTAAAGACGATACAGTTCTTCATCCGCTCAACCCCAACCAAGTCTTCATTAAAAATTTTGAAGCGCTTGAATGTAGGCGTCGCCACGAGCTTTTCACCCCGCCGCGTATGGTGACCAAATCTACATTAATCCTGTTACGCAGATTTTCCATTGATTTTCCGTATACGGCGTTGTTTATGAGCTTGAAGAAGTCCTTCTCAAAGCCCTATTGAGACCTCTTCTTCTGTTCAGTGTTGAAATCGATGTACGATCTCAACCAGGGCCGTTGATGGAAGCGAAGGACTTTGTGCACATATGTTACGCGCAACCCCAGTTCCAGGTCCATTTTTAAGTATCTGTAATATACCACGTAATTTTTCTTGTTGCACAGGTTGGGAACAAGTTTTTCTTGTTCTTGGAACTGGGGAACTCCAAGATCCTCCATGATCCTTACTGTATACGGCGAGACATCTTCTTCTCGAATAACCATTCTTTCTGGTGGAACAGGGTAATCATTATGGAGATCGTGAAGTTCTGGCGGGTACTCAAAGTCGACCTCCAAAATGTAGCCAACCGATGCATGGTCGGGGCATGACAGGATCCAAGCCTCTGTTGCAATCGTGGGTGACACCCACTCAAACTTTCCTTATGGAAGGGGCTGAAACATAGCCCACCCGTACAAGATGTTGGCATCTAAATACATCAAATACCTGGTGGGCTGTGCAGGGTCATACTCCGCCATGTATGGATTATTTGCACGTACCAAACGCTTCGTAATGACAGACACGCCACCCCTGATACCACGCTCAATGAAGATATGCTGGTCAATCTCCGTCATCAGATCGAGGGGCTGCGTCCGCATCTTGAGAGCAGCATGCCATGGCAAGCCGGATGCTGTCATCAGGTGGACACAATCCAACCCATAGTACTCCCTGCACAGGTATCGAAACTGCTGAACTGCGTCTGCCAACAGAAGAACACCACTTTTAACGTAGAGGTCGTGGTAATCCGCTAATGTTTTCAAGTTGAATGTTCTTTATACATTCTGAGCATGAGCATAATCATCAGCGGTGGGGGTCTCGTCCGACAGAGTGCTATAAAAAGCCAAGAGTGGAGGTAATACCTGCTCATCGAATTTCACCAACGAATTCATGTACTCGTAAGGGTACACGCCCTTGCGAAGCAGCAGCTCAAAATTGTTGAATATATTTGTCTTCATGATCTTAAATTCATCAAGTGGCAAATTGGCCACTAACTTCTTCAAGGAAGCATTCATGAATTGGAGGCTATCGATAAATTGCAGCCTCACACTCTCCTTTCCCTGGTACAGGGTGATGGAGATATATTTCTCCATATTTTGTGGAATGACTTCTAAGCTGTGGTCCTTCTGCTTTCCAAGCCTCGACATTAAGAGGTGCGAATCATAGTTCTTCAAGTTGTTAAATACTACAGGGACACTCTTGCGTAAATTCTATCTAAGATTACAAATCGAGTGTGCTGCACCCCTATAGTTTCCAACAATGTGACAATGATCGTGAACCTTCTTAATGTACCGGTCACCGTCCTTTGCAAAAGCCCTCTTACACAGATAGCAGTGGGATGCGCTGTTGAAGGCCAGTGCTTCACTCCTGGTAAGTCGCATAGGTGCAATACTATTAAAACGAACGGCCAGCTCGTCTCTATCCAAGAGCATCCTCTGCAGAAAATGGGTTACAGCGTCGGGGCCCCGATAGCAATACACGGGCTTGTGTGATTCGCCTTGGGGTCCCACGACGACGTATGCGTAGCCGCAAGCCGGATGATGGGCTACCGTTTCTACAAAGGACCGACTATCGCTAGGCTGTGCGCTGGGCACTTCTGCCAAAAGCGACTCAAATTCGGCATATATTATGAACGGGACCGGGTGTTGATACTCCAAATTGGAGAACTTTAAACAACTTTTCTCGAGGCTTGGCATCTCAACACGTTGCGGTGCGTGCTCTTTGCAGTAGAGAGTGTGTGCCACGAGTAAATCTTCTCGGGAAAAGCGGTGGAGGCACCGATAGCACACGTGAGAAGCAGCATGATGATTAGCTAAATACCCCAGAAGTCTCGACATACTGCGGTTCAGGCAGTAATGTTGTCGGTTATCCTGACTTATGAGGAGAAAGTTAAAACACTCAACATCATCTCTTGCAGATACGTGCAGAGGAAACACTTCTTCATCCTCATAGCCGAAAACATTAATCCGGCAGTTGTTCAGCTTCTCCAGGGTACCAACCTTACTCACGGGTACCGGGCACTCAACATTCCCCAGGTTTATCTCATGCTCCCTAAACAAATAATGAGCCACACTCCAGGATTTTTCAGACCAATGCAAATTGAGTCTGTGAGCGAGAAGGCACCATACGAAACACTTTTGATCAGTGTTTTCAATATTTAAGAGTGCTTTTTTAGCCGCAAGCCTGGGGGGCAGGGGCAGATAACTTGCGGGGCGAAGAGATCTGTATTTTCCCACGCAAGCATCCATCTTTACGACTTCATCGAGTGAACACCCCGACCCCAACTGTTGATACTCTTCAAAAGCACTCTGGATCTTCAGATACCCCTCACTCACATGTTGCTCAATCGTGTGAAAAATCAGGTCAATTCCACACCTACTATGAAAGTAGGCCGTCGTGCTCTTTTCCTCCCCCTCAGAATTCAGTCGGACCATCTTTACGTAGAGGACCAGGTACCATTTTATCTGATCAACCGAGAGTTCTTCACTCAACAAGGCAATCAGTGGTACACGCATCTCTTATAACGCCAGTGTTAGATCCAGTCGATTCTCATCTGCGGGCTCCAAAGTGTGGGTCGTGAAAACGCCCAAAGCTCGCTGTGAGCGACGAAGAGCACTCATTTCCTGGGTGTTTAACCTCTTTGCAATCTTCTGAACGTCGGCCGTCTTATGTTTCACGCCCTTGGAGGGAGGGTGAGGGTGAGCACGGCGTATATGCTGTAACAGCACGTCGCGTCGTGTGAATGCTTCACTACAGAGATCGCACTTGTGCTGTACATCATTGTGGTGTCGCCTCGTGTGGCGAAGGAGGTCCATTCGGGGCAAAAACTCTTCATCACACACACCACATTTTAAACTATCGGTATGCATTTTGGCATGACGTGTCAAATCATTTTTTCGATTGAAAGCCATCTGACATTCTTCGCACACAAAGAGTTTTACCCCCGTGTGTGTCTTCATATGTCGTGTCAAATTTCGCTTCTGCGTGAAGTTCTTGTGGCAGGTGGGACATATCTATGCAATAGATAAAATGTCCATAGTTTGGTTTTTCAAGAAATATCCTAAAAGCACGCTATAAAATAGCGAGTCAGCTGTTTTTTTTCTTGAAATTATTGATTGCACTTCCTCTAAGTGAAAATATACACGATACAATCATATACTCCCAGAAACAGCCAATTTTCCCTATCTACCCCTTCCGAAAGATGAAATAAAATAACTTACGTGAATACCACTAGGTCCTGCCTCTCCCACCATAGCCGGTGTTGTCTTAGGCAATGCACCAGCTTTCACAGTCGGTGTTGCCACACGTAGTGCACTACCCTTCGCAGGAGGAGTTGATACAGCAACAGTTAGCTCGGTCATATCCTTAATATTAAAAACACAGAACATGTAAAAGAATGACGTGTGTATGAAGCTAATTTTTCATGTTGTAAATTTTAAAATTTCTTGTGTTATGAATGAAAAAAGAATTTATTGGGATGATTGTGTTATGAATTTCAAAAAATGCTGAAATCACTTTTGCTTGAACTCACTTTTGCAAGAGTCATATTCATCATTGCGGGAGATTAGTATATAAACTATTTTGCTAAGCACTATAAGGAGAAATTTTAAAACACCTCTTCCCTCTTGCAAGTATCGAGTCAAAGTGAGCTCCACATAGAAGGTATTGTGGGCGGAAACCTTATTTGGCTTGTCACGTGATTCCATACGTGGAACACTGTGATTCGCAAACAAGGTGTCACGTGACATGTCATGCGATAAGGAGATGTCACGTGATGCGATAAGGAATGTTACGTGATACCATACGTAACAGATTACATGATTTACAGATAAGGAGATGTCACGTGATGCGATAAGGAATATCACACATGGCGGTCTGTGATTCACTAAGAAATGTTACGATAAGAAGTGTTACCATAAGAATATTATTTAGATAAGAGCTCATTCGTTCAACGTTTGTTCACCTGGAAGGTTGTCGTTGCTTATTTTTAAAACTATTTATCTCTTTTTTAAACGCGAGAAGTTGAATGTAGAATATGTTCTCGAATTTTATTCAGTAAATGTAGCTGATTTAATTTTTTCACGAGTTGAAAAGTCTGCCCTTTCAACAATCACAAGTGGTGGTGCATGGCCGAACATACCAACCGGCCCGAAAAGTATATGCATTTGGAGATGCTGGGCTATCCCACGAATTTTCTGGAAACAGCGTACCTTCTGTGGAATGGACACCTCTCTTATTGGAGATAAAATCACGTGTGGAAGAACATATGGGATACAGCTACAATTTTGTGCTAGTAAACCACTATGCTGATGGACATGCTAAATAGGGCAACATAAGGACAGTGAATCTTCCCTATGCTCTAAAACACCTATAGCGGCTCTCAGTTTCGGTGCTACGAGATCCATAATTTTCGAAAGAAAAGGGCAATCTCCTCTAAGTATTCCACTTCAACACGGTTCGCTTTATGCGATGCATGCGCCAACCAACAAATTCTATTCTCATGGAATTGCTGCGGAACCTGAAGTCTCGGAAGCTAGAATAAGTCTAGCATTTAAAAAAAATTCTACCTAAAACGCCTGTGCAGAAACGCAAGTGCGAGTTTCTAATGTATGTCCCGCCTGCAGCTCTTTCGCCTATACATGAAATCGATTGGAGCCATATGCATACTCCATCTATAACTACTACAGATTCGCAAAGCGATTTGGTATCGTCGGCCCTGAACTATGCTACTTCTCAAAATGGATCGGTTTCTATCGAATTATCCTCATCTGAAAAGTTCCGTTACCATTTGGGATGTAACATTTACGTTACCTTGCAGCATTTTCGAGGAAATGTTAAAGTACACTTTCGCGTGTACAAGACAAATGCTTCCGATGTTATCGTGCCTACCACTCATGGTGTAAGACTCACGCCCAATACATGGAGCGTATTTTTAAAACGCATTTCAAATATGGACAGTGAAAATTAATCTTTCAAAATTAATAATGAACTCTTAGTGTGTGTATATGAATGCAGCATATATTAACAACAATTGCCACCTTGCAATGGACAATTCAAAAAGCAATTAATCTTATTAAATCAGGACAATTTTCACATTCTTCAGAATATAAGTCAAGATGTTACTAATTGTGTTTTGGATCAGTTACTAGCAAATATCCTGCCAAATTGTATTGTGAAGTATTAAGAACCTGCCGGAGTACTACCGACTTTGCCGCCCTATGAATTAAAACGTATTTTAATGGAGTGTGTGCATAAAAATTTATGTGCAGAGTTGTATAAATCATCAACGCGATACATGCAAAAGTCACGGGTGTACCGATTTGAAACACAAGTGCTGTACACTACCCTGCCATATGCAATTTGTGGATTATGAACCAGTCGATCACGAACTTTTAATGATAAACACTCAAGAAATTGCTCGAGAGTTTTGTGAAACAAATAAAAACAATGTTTCACTACTACTACCTGAATTTTTTAAAAGTCTCACCGTAAAGGACTATTATACAACCATGATTGAACTGTTCCATATGTGAAATACAAGTTAGTAGAATATTACTTTTGTAAAAAAAAAATCTATGTATTATTTTATATCTTATTAAATATGTTTTTTCTTTAAACGCTGCTTCATTCTTAGTTTTATTTAAAGTTATATGTTAAACTCATTATTTATTTGAATTTAAAAGTGTTATTAAAAACACATACTAAAATGTTGTTATAAAAATTATATACAGTATAGTATTGTCATATAAATATATTACTAAAAATAAAAAAAATCGGCAGTGATTCCATTCCGATGGAAAGAAGTTTATATTTTTCAAAATTCAATTAAACTGAATGGCTCAACACATGACACATTTAAAATTATTTTCTAGAGCCTATTAAATGTTTTATTTAATAAAGTCAGCGGTGGGTTTACTATGATGGAGTGCAAAATAAGTGTTTATATATCATTTCTGAGGTTCAATTAAATTGCTGTGTTTAATTTCTTAATGATGAAAGTAGTAAACAACGTGTGTAGACTCCACGAAACAATAAAAATTAAAACAGATGCATTTATCAATTTTAAAAAAAGAAAAAGTTATTAAAATAACTAACCTGATTTATGACATCTTTAGGCATAGTAGAAGTTGCATTACCACCTAGGATGGCCATCTCCTCAGGACATATTCCAAAAGTAAGCTGAAAATCTATAAAAATTAATTAATATGAAATTTAAGTGCTAATCGTGGAGTCACATACAATAAATTGCAAAATAATAAAAATCTAAAATATACTTACTTCAAAAGCACGCGAAGAAAACATCGTAAATGTTGATGAACGTATTTAAATCGAAAAGCAAACAGTTGGTCGTTGCTCGATGTGAGTCGCATTTTATACCCATTTCAGAGGTGACCTTTGGCTTATCTTAGATAAGCAATCAGATGCCCTCAGCAAATAAAAGCCATATGATTTCTGATAAACTGGAAGATTCGATGACCTATATTTTCCTTGAAAAATTGTTAGAATTTGAATGGTTTATTTTCGAACATTTTAAAATTTATATCTGGTTTCGTTGCAATTTATTCAAATATGTTCTCAAACTGTGTTTCAATACTTTAATATATCTAAAGAGAATAAACTTCTTTGAGAGTACACCCAAACAGTGGTTAATAACATAAACTTATTAAGAAAGAATAAATATAAGTGCATTTTTAATAATATATCGTTCATTTGCAGTTAGGATAGCAACATATCCCTTTGCGAGTTGCAATTTTGTTAACTATTTTCAATGCAACATTCACATCTCCTAAAAATATATAAAATGTGTCTATATATTAAAACTTTAGTAAGCTCACCAAAATATTCGTATTGCATATATTTGCAATCCGTGAAAATGCTAGTTCATAAAATACTCCGTTCATATTTAGAATCGTAAAATCTATTTTAAAGCTTGCGAAATATATTCTGTACGTGTTTAAATTTGTTTTTAAATACACAACACTTAAAAGGGTTGGATCTTGTTCACTTAACACAATTTTTGAAAATAGCTAAGTATATTGCATTATGACATTTTTGTTTTTAAGTACACAACACTTAAAATGGTTGAATCCTATTCACTATATAAAATCCGCTTAAGACAATTTTTTTTTAAATGCCTAACAGTAATTGAGTATTAAATTCGTTTTAAAAACATATGCAAAAAAAAAATCGCAGTGTTATGATTCGCAATATAAAATCCGCTTAACACAATTTGTGTGTTCACTGGAAATGCGTAAAATGGTGGACTATTCTACTTTTGTTTTTAAACATTCGAAATCATTTCGTTATTATTTTAAAAATCATATCGATATACACTGTTAGATTTATTTTTAAACATATCCACACTTAAAATCACATTGCTATATATCAAACACACACAGACACTTAGAATGGTCAAATCTTGTTCACTTAACACAATTTTTGAAAATAGCTAAATATATTGCAGTATGACATTTTTGTTTTTAAGTACACAACACTTAAAATGGTTGAATCCTATTCACTATATAAAATCCGCTTAAGGCAATTTTTGTGTTCACTGGAAATCCGTAAAATAGTGTACTATTATATTTTTGTTTTAAACATTCGAAATCATTTCGTTATTATTATTATAAAAATCATATCGTTATATACTGTTAGGTTTATTTTTAAACATATCCACACTTAAAATCACATTGCTATATATCAAACACACACAGACACTTAGAATGGTCAAATCTTGTTCACTTAACACAATTTTTGAAAATAGCTAAGTATATTGCAGTAAGATATTTTTGTTTTTAAGTACACAGCATTTAAAATGGTTGAATCCTATTCACTATATAAAATCCGCTTAAGACAATTTTTGTGTTCACTGAAAATCCGTAACTTAACATTACATTCTGTTTTGAAACACACCGAAAAAAAAAACAATTGGTAACACGCCGAAAAATGAATTAGTATCCCTTTATAAAATACCTTCCATGTTACAAAATATAGCTCAAAACACCATTCAATCTGTTCTGAGCGCAACCTCGAAAATATTCTATCTCCCGTTTACTTTGACAAGCATATCTTCGACGATAAGAATCTACGGGACAAGTCTGCTGTGGCATAGTGGATAAGATGCCAGGCTTCCAATCCAACAGCTCCGAGTTCGAACCCCGACAAGTGAGAAATTAAATTCTTTTGGAAATTTAAAAAAAATGCCGATAGATGGCAGCACTTCATCAATTTTCGTCAGAGGGCTCTTTAACTACGTCATCAACTTCGTTATCAAAGGTCATCCCCAAGGTTATCAATCGGTGATTGCGACATCCTGTTTACAAGTCCCGCCGTTCAAAGGTCATCTCCTAGGTTATCAATCCGTAATTGGCACATCCTGTTTACAAGTCTCTTCGGTCAAAAGGTCATCCTTCGGAGGGCTCTTTCGCAATTTCTCCCCTTTTTGTGCAATGCACTCCGGCCAAAGTTCCTCTCCTCCCTCCGAGGGTATGAGTCATCCCGCCGAGGTCTCTTTCGCAATACATTGGTCTAAAGACCCTCCGAGAGGCATCCGGTGTAGGAAGCTTTCTCCCGGAGGATGCTCCGCACTGCACCGCCTCCGCAATTTGAACTAGTATGCTCCTTTCTTTACTACTTACAATAGTATCGAACAAGTTGATAATACAGTAAAAATGTTGGTACGATTATTTCAATTTGTAAAAGTTAGAAGCCTATTCTCTTTTGGGGTAAACGGATCAAACAAAATATCTTTTTTTTTATCATGCTTTTTAAATTCGGAAAAATAAGTGAACTTAAACATATGAAAATGTTAGGTAAATATTCATGTATTTACTATGTCAGCTTTTTAACAGGAATATCATCATTTACAAGAGGCTTATATGCACTGTTCTTGAGATATTTTATGGTTTTGGTCAAAAATGGTACAATTCGGAAAAAAATATATAAATTCCCTATTATCAAATGAGTGAATGCTTTATAAACAAACAGCTCAAATCCGAAATGAATGGACATCATTATTTAGAAATTATCCCGATCTGCTCTCCAGATATTAAAACATTAATTCATCTATATATTTTTTCATGTAGTGCTCTATCTTTCGAACAAATTGAATAAATCGAATAAAGTTTGGTGAGTATTTTTCAATCGATGAACATCACTCAGAGACCTATTAATTTTCGGAGGAAACGAACCAAGTAAACAGCCCTCTAGTTCTGAATATTTATTTTGGAAAATCAAATAAATAATATGAAAACACAAGATGATAATATGCGCCCCACTCAAGATATGTTTTTTTTTATCATTTTTTGAAAAATAATTCACGTTTAAAAGATTTAAACGTATGGTCCGCGTTTTAAAAGTGTATATGCATTGTCCGCGTTTTAAAGGTGTATACGCATAGTCCGCGTTATAACGGTGTATATACATCGTCCGCGATTTAACGGTGTATATGCATTGTCCGGGTTTTAACGGTGTATACGCATGGCCCGCGTTTTAATAGTGTATATGCATGGTCCGTGTTTTAAAAGTGTATAAGCAAGTTTAAAAGTCATAAGCAAATTTATAAGTGCATATATTAAAGTCAGAACAAAATTTTTGCTCTCAGACAGCTTACATTTAAAATAAAGTACATCCATTTCCTCGTTTTTATGAAGTCTTTTTAAAACTCGCATTAGCAACAACAAATAAACTGTTGAACCATCTCAGGGGAGATGTTTTTCTAACTCACTGAAGAGAAAATGCAGTGTCAAGAGTCTAAGGATTAAAAGAAAATAAAAAAAAATATTTGAAATATAATCTTTTAATGAATTAAAAAAAAAACAAGTGCGCTTCGCGGTTTGAGTTTATCCGTGGTTTGAATTTCGAACCTGTGCTCCTCTTATTACCAGGCAAATGCTTACACAGATACAGAATATACATACAGAGAGAAAGACTGCATTTTACAATTACACACAACTCTTCAAAAACTGAATCACACTGTATTTCTATAAATGCTATGCAAAAATATGCTGTGAAGATGGTTGTATATACTTAATTTCTAAATACTTTAAGCTTCATGGACGGGAATATTTCTTGACATATGGGAAATAATAGACAGTCTGGCTAGAATCTATTTCTTATGACATTGGCTCCCAAACTATAAATGGGACTTAAAAAAAAATACATTAGTTTCAGAAGTGTAATATTTATTCTATTTTGGCGAGTTAGAAATATACTTCAAAATCAAAATTACAGCAATTTGCTGAGAGGATTGCGCTTACTAAAAATGTATCCATATCTCTTTGGATGGGCGGAGGAGCTATAGGGCGGCTTTAGTGGTTCCAGGGGTCCCTAAGAAGCGAATACCTCAATTTTATGGTTCTGAGTTCTCCTCGGTTTCCATCAAAGATCAGCACCGGTGTTTCATAAATTTAGCTTGAGGGCAGTTAGCGCCTTCCCTCTGAAAACCAGTGTTTTCAGAGGGAAGAGGGTCAAACCCCCACTTCCCACCATTCAACACACACAGTTTCACACGCACAAACACTTTCATACACACAGACATCACCTCAAATATGTTCGATTGTTTAAAGGATTTTATTGATAAATTTATTTGAAAAATCTGCCATATCTCGAGAACGGTTCATGATAGCGTTCTAAAGTTTGTCAATAATTTTCTAAGGAAAAATTACATACATGTCTTCTTGCAAAACTTATTAAATGTTTTGATTTTTGATGATTTTTTCAAAATTTCACTCGGAAATTTAGGGGGGGGGTCTGAAAATTCGATTGTATTTAAAAACAATAGGCTTCCAGTTTTTACGGATTGTAATTTTTGTACGAAATTTCACATAAATCTCTCCATTCGTTCGTGAGATATCGTCTCGAGAGACTCACTGACACACATACACACACATACTTTCACCACATACACTCTCACACACATACTTTCACACACACATACACTCTCACACGCATACACTCTCACACACATACTTTTGCACACACACACACTGCCATAATTTCAAACATGCTCGATTCGTGATCAACGATATTTGAAACGTGCTATCGCGTCGAAAACTCAAATTCGAATTTTTGACCCCGTCACAATACTTTACTTAAACATTATATGTATATAAGGAAAGTAAAAAAAAAAGTGATGTGAGCATCACATGGCTTTTCTACATAATGCAATGGTTTCATTTTATTCCCAGCAAACTAATGATGCACAAGATTAAAGCCACAATGTTTTTAACGTTAAATTATACATTTACATTTGGTTTTCTGGGTGATAATGTATAAAATTTTTAAATTATTGGAGTAACTTTTATTTCCGGAAAATCTATTTTGACAGATAGAAATATGCTAGTTTTTAAGAAATTCATTTAATATTTGGACTCGAAAAATTCATTAGAAATTATTGAATTTAGACCCATTTTTGAGTCTGTTAATTAAAAATCTTTTTTGCCAATCTAGCGACATTATAATCAACTTGGCAGGATTTTTAAAATGTCGCCAAGATGTAGAGATTTTGCAAAAATTTATCCCTAAGGTAAACCTATTTTCGGATACTTGCAACTTATATTAATTTTATATAACTATCTGATAAATTATGTATTGCTGTATGTCTAGAACAATTCATCCTAGTGTTCAGAAATGGGTGTAATTCGTTTTCTAATAAAAAAAAAATACGTAAGAAATAATTATTTATTTAGCATTATTAAAAGTCCTGATATTTTAACAAATATTTCAAAAATGTATGCTAAAATTCAAGGGTCTTTTGAATATTTGATCGCGTTAAAATCAATAGTGTTTCTGTATTCAGTGATTATGATAAACGGGGACATTTTTACTTTCCTTATATACATAATGTATAAGGAACGTATTGTGACGGGATCGAAAATTCGAATTCGCGTTTTCGACGGGAGAGCACGTTTCAAGCATCCCTGATCACGAATCAAACATTTTTGAAGTGATGTCTGTGTGTGTGTGTGTGTGTCAGTGAGTCTGTGGAGACGATAACTGACGAACGAACGGACCGATTCGAACGAAATTTGGTACAAAATTCACAATCCGTAAACACTGTAAGTTTATTGTTTTTATAAGTAATCGAATGTTCAGAACCCCCCTTAAATCTTCGAGTGAAATTTTGAAAAAATCGTCAAAAAATCAAAACCGCTAATAAAGTTACGCAAATAGGCATTTCTTATGTAATTTTTCATTAGAAAACGATTAACATAAATTTTAGAACCCTAACATGAACCATTTTCGAGATATAGCACATTTTTCAAAAAATTATCAAAAAGTCATATAAAATAGAAAAAATATATTTTCTATTGAGAAACATGTTCACTTTTCATATGTAATACCATGCGATAAATTAGGTGGCATCATTCTCGTGGATTTAGCTCGTTCCATTCATGAGAAAAGATACTTCGGGTAATACCTTTGTATTTGAACGCCAATAGTCATTTATCTGCTATAAGAATAACTTATTTATCCATCAGTAAAGCTTGGCGAGATTTTGGAGACGTATTTGGCGAAATATCGCCAACTTGGCGACTTTTTGAAATGTTGTCATATTAACGAAAATCTCGTTAAATGGATTAAAATGACGCTAAATCAATGAAAACGACGACTAATTGTCAAAAATCCAATATCTTGGAAAGATTATAAGAATTTACTATAAGAAAAACCTTTTTTTTTTACTGTGAAAGTAGTAAATTTAGTGCATTATAAAAGGAAGGTCATGTGTTGCCCACATCAGATTTTTTTATATCTCTCTATTCGTTCGTGAGATATATCCTCAACAAACGAACATAAACACACACTAATATACATACGCACAGTCACATACACACAGGCGTCATCTCAAAAACGTTCGATTCAAGTTCATGAATTCTTGAACTTGTCCTTCCATAGAAAACTTCCTCGCAATCGATTGTTCGACCCCGTCACAGTCTTTTCCATATACATTATACTATATATGTAGGGAAAGTAGTTACTTTTGCTATGTTTCTATAGTTTATACGCCCCGTTATTGAAAACACTGAAAAGCCAGTTTTCTATAAAAATAAGTAACTGATCTGTGCATTTTAAATTTATAATTCCTTTAATACAACGTTCAATTACTTACTTAAAAAAATACTTAAAGAAATACGGTTACAACAACAGTTTTGAGGACTATCCAGTTGTATCTTATCGTATGTTAAGACAGCACAATCTTTTTTGACCTGAGGATGAAGGTATATAACATCCTCGAAACATTTAGTGTCCACCTTATTTATTTAAGCCTACTTCCTTCAAGGAAGTGCTTGAAAGTTGTATTCTCACAACCAGCAGTTTCATTTATTAGTATATTTTTGTTAAAATCATGTTACAAAAATTGATTTGTTTTATGAACAACTGTGCTTTGGAATTCTATCGGTAAACATTTTCTAGAATACTAAGACTACCTTAAAAAACGATAAAAGCAGAGTAATTGAAAAAAAATACCATTTCTATAGTGAATTATTGAATGCAATTTAAGTGAAATTAATTATCTGTCTGATTTCGACGATCAAACAGTATAAATGAGTTACTATTGTTTTTTTTTTCCATACATAATGATAACATTCCTGTTTCACAAAGAAAGAAATTGAGTCGCAGAACTGCAATTACAATTAATTTAAATATTTCGATGGTAGAAGATGAATGTTTTGGTACGGTTAGATTATTTTTAATTACTTTCATGCTGTAATAATTCTTTAGTGTCTATTCGCTTGTGTATATTTTTTTGTTGGCTGCCTATGCAGTGCTTCTAATCTAGCTTCAAAGCTATACGATATAATTCCATGAAATTTGTTAGGTAATTCACTTGTATATTACTGGGGTGATGATGTAGATTTGGGTATAAATTAGGTTATTGAAATCAGCCTTTGAATATTGAAAAATCTGATGTGGGCAGCACATAACTTTCCCTGCAGACTTATATTAACGTTCTCCTTATTTTAATTAAATTTATTTCACTTTTAATTCAATTTTCGTTCTCATTCGGTAACCGGACTTATTTTCAAAGGTGGCGTAGAGAAAATACGGAAAACTAAAATATCTCGAGAACGGCTAGTCTTAGTGTAATGGGGTTGGTCTTATTATTTTTGCCGTTAAAAATTACGTATTAAACGAGCATTTAATGGATATATTTCAGTATACCTAGTTCTTTAGTTTAGATTTTGACTATTTTTGAGGACCATTTTGCAAAATAAAAGAAGGCAGGTTATTTTTTCTCGAATCGTACCAACTTCTAATCAGCACAAGGGTAGCCCACAAGTGACTCATCAACCGAATTTTGTATAATTCGGTCCGGTAGTTTTTCAGTGAGAGTGGATACAAGCTTTTGCGGGGCATTTCGTAAAAACAGGCGAGTTCTTTTATTCCAAATCGTACCCAAAACTAATCAACACCAGACTCGCTCACAAGTGACATATCTACCAAATTTTGTGAAATTCGGTCCATAAGTTTTTTAGTTAGAGTGAATACAAAATCTGCACAGACAGGCAGACAGACAGACACATACACAGACGTCACGCTAAAAATGGTTTTTTCGTATTCTAGAGGTCTTGAAACGTGCAGATCCGTCGAAAACTCGAGTTGATTTTCGACATGATTCCAATACTTTCCCTATACATTATCATGTATTGCAGGGAAAGTAAAAATCTGATGTGGGCAGCACATGACTTTCCCTGCAGACTCAAATTCATATTTTTTTTCTTTAATAATTCATTAAATTGAGTTTAATTGCACAAAATGAAACTAAATTTGTGCTTTTTTAATTCAATTTCTGTTTTTATTTGGTAATTAGACATTTTTCTAAAAGTGGCATAACTAAATGCGAAAAATCTCAAATATCTCGAGAATGGTTAGTCCTATAGTAATAGAGTTGTTCTTATTATTTTCCTCATCAAAAATTACGTATAAAACAAGCATTTAATTGATATATTTGAACATGCGTAGCTTTTTTTAGATTTTGCGATTTTTGAAGGCCATTTCGTAAAAAAAGGCAAGTTGTTCTTCTCCGAATAATACCAAAATCTAATCAGCACCAGAGTATCCCCCAAGTAACTTATCTATCAAATTTTGTGAAATTTGGTCAATTAATAATTTAGTTAGATTGGATACATGACATTTTTGCGGGCCATTTCGTAAAAAAAGGCAGGTTGTTCTTTTCCGATTAATACCAAAATCTAATCAGCACCAGAATATCCCCCAAGTAACTCATCTACCAAATTTTGTGTAATTTGGTCAATTAGTATTTTAACTAGAGTGGATACAGGACATTTTTACGGGCCATTTCGCAAAAAAAGGCGGGTTCTGTTTTTACGAATCGTACCAAAAACTAATCAGCACCACGGTCATACCCAAGTGACTTACCTACCAAATTTTGTGAAATTCGGTCCATTAGTTCTTTAATTAGAGTGGATACAAAATCTGTACAGACAGACAGACTGACACACATACGTCACGTTAAAAATGGTTTTTTCGTATTCTAGAGGTCTCGAAACGTGTAGATCCGTCGAAAACTCGAGTTGAGATTTTCGGCATGATTCCAATACTTTCCCTATACATTACCCTGTATTGCAGGGAAAGTAAAAAGTATTGAAATATTGAAGAATATTGGAATCAGCTATAATTTCTAAAATGGCCTTCAAAAGCATTATTATTACTATTATTTGCTAATGGTCAGACACTTGATACATTCAATCATTCGCCTGTACATCGGCTGGGATCATGAACAATTTAGCCATCACAAGGCGTTGGTTTGGTGCACTAGTGTGGGGCGGAACACACTACTCCCAACGACACAACATCTATGCCCTCGAATCTACAACTCAGTAGCTGAGCGAGCACAAGGAAACGCTTGCCTTGACAGCTCAGCCATCGTCCTTAAAAAATTATCTAAATCTGATGCAAGTTTTTTAAAGTTTGGTGTAAAATGAATTCAGGTTTTATTTATAATCTAAATTATAAAATGCAATTTTTCTTCCATAAATAAAAATGTTTACAATTAATTTAAATACTCTCAATTAAGAAAAAATCTGTTGTGGGCAGCACATGACTTTCCCTGCAGACTTATATTCACGTTCTCTTTATTTTAATTAAATTTTATTCACTTTTCATTCAATTTTCGTTCTTATTTCATAACTGGACTTATTTTCAAAAGTGGAGTAGAAAAAATACGAAAAAACTAAAATATCTCGAGAATGGCTAGTCCTAGCGTAATGGGGTTGGTCGTATTCATTTTTTCGTTAAAAATTACGTATTAAACAAACATTTAATGGATATTTTTGAGTATACGTAGTTTTTTATTTTAGATTTTGGCGATTTTTGCTGGCCATTTTGCAAAAAAAGGCAGGTTATTTTTTTGCCGAATTGTACCAAAATCTAATCAGCACAAGGTGTCTCACAAGTGACTTATTTACCGAATTTTGTGAAATTCAGTCCATTAGTTTTTCAGCTAGAGTGGATACAACCTGTTGCGGGTCATTTCGCAAAAGAGGCGGGTTCTTTTATCCCGAATCGTACCCAAAACTAATCAACACCAGATTCGCCCACAAGTGACTTACCTACCAAATTTTATGAAATTCGGTCCATTAGTGTTTTAGTTAGAGTGGATACAAAATCTGCACTGACAGACAGACAGACACATAGACAGACACACACACAGACGTTACGCTAAAAATAATGTTTTCGTATTCTAGAGGTTACGAAACGTGTAGATCCGTCGAAAAATTGAGTTGCGATTTTCTGCACAATTCCAATACTTTCCCTATACAGTGCCATGTATTGCAGGGAAAGTAAAAATCAAGCCCTCCCCCCCCCCCCCAATAATGGGAGACATGATACATTCATTGAAGTGGTTTGATATATTTTTCTGTAAATATAAACATACTAAAATACAAATTACACTAGTCTGATTTTCAAAGCAAGATTTTAATTTAATTCTACATTAAAATAAGTACACATTAATGTAAATATTTAAAGA
The DNA here is from genome assembly GCA_951213105.1 of Amaurobius ferox. Classification (NCBI taxonomy): domain Eukaryota; kingdom Metazoa; phylum Arthropoda; class Arachnida; order Araneae; family Amaurobiidae; genus Amaurobius; species Amaurobius ferox. The sequence continues at coordinate 98,310,050 of OX578148.1, forward strand.
AATATTATCAGCCCAAAATTGATATTTATCATTATCACTTAGAATACATTAACCTAGCATATTATTTTATATAAAAATGTACTGAGGTAATTTATAAATAAATTAAAAAATGACATTAATTTTAATATCTAATAAACAACACCAAATGCCATGCATTACCGCATTACCCCCCCCCCGCATCATACCATCTCAATAGTGTTATTATTCTAACTCAAAGTAAATTGATTTCTTCTTCATAAATTCGTCATATTCAAAATTAACTATAAATTGATGATGTTTAATCAATACAAACTATATAAAATTGGTATTTATTTGTCTTAAAGTATATTATTAAGAATTTCATGACAAAAAATTACTTTGACATCTGAAAAATTTCAAATTTAAACTCAAAATATTCTTGTAGTCCTTTGGTTTTTAGATCGACGTCTTATACCATATTTCATCACAAGTATTTTTGGTGAATATAAGCTAACATCTATTGTCAAATTTTGTAAATGTATCAAACGTTCCAATGCATCAACTTTCCTTCATATCCTATATTCACTTATATTATTTTGTGCGTAAAAGCATTAATATATTACTACATACGTGATGAAAAAGGTGTGTAAAATGGGTTTGCAGATAAATACTCATGCTATCTACTTCAGATTTTTATCTATTTTCAACAGATATTTTTATAAGATGGTAAGTAACCCATCGACTTTTAATTATATTGCTTATAACAAAGTAATTAGCGTCTGCTACATTTTAATAATTTCTTTGTTTAAGTCCAAATTCAAAATGCCTTAAAGCTTTTTTAAATGGAAATGGAGTTTAAAGTAAATATACGGCTCTCAAAAGTAATTTATTTTGAGTAACTATTTTGCTACTTCGATTATTATGCCCTTGCGTATTGCGTTTCTGCTGAAAATATTATTTTTTCCGAATAGTCAGATAAAGCGCAATTATTAATAAAAAGAATATTTAATAAAAAATTCATGAAACGAATAATAACGAAACTAACCATTCATGCGTGAACCTTTAACTTAAAACAAAAAGAAATTAATTATCTTTTTTGACACAGGATTTTCAAACAGTATCGGAAGTTTGTCGATTGAAGTTCAATACGTCGAAATTTCCGTCGTGAATTACTTTTAAACTGGGAAACAAAATTAATTAAAATTCCATAATTGAAATTCATTTAAAGTGCATTGGTGGTAATTGTGAATTTTTATGTCATGGTTGAAAAGGACTTCTAAAATGTTTTGTATTATCATTTTTATGCTATGCTCAAAATTCTTTGATGAAGAAAGCACTCTGTAGAGATTTTATTTTACATATCAAATTACATATATTATTGATTCGAACGCATATATGAACTTGTTGTTCAAGAGGAAATAAAACTAACTTAATACAGTACCTACTATGAAATAACTTTAAGTAATAATTCCGAAATATATTTATACATTAGTTTAGATTCACATTAAAATAAGTCCAAATAAATGAAAAATTAAAAATATATATATCTGCCCAAAACACATCACTATCTTCATTTGAAAAGATTGCATACTCAATAGTATTTATGTTAGCAGACTCATATGTCTGCAAGTAAAATCATACATTATTGTTGACTCACTTTTATTGCTTAAAACAATGTGGGGCGGTAATATATAAATAATTTAAAACAATATAATTAGTTTTCATATTTATCAAATACCAAAAATTGTTGTTGTTGAGACCCAAACCGTCCGACCTACCAAAAAGGTGTAAGGTATCTGTTTGGGCGGCCGGGAAGTGCTACCAAATTGAGACCGGAATTCAGTAGGGGAGGCATCCATAGGAACCGTACCCTACTTCACCTACCACCAACCTCTCGGACGGACTTACGGACTCACATGTTTAACGTGTTCGTACTCCGCGTGAACACGGCGGCAGTTTTGGCAGTAGCGGGTATCTAACCCGGACCTATCGAGTCCAACTCCCGCGCGCTAACCACTGGACTACCCCACCCTGGGCACACCAAATATTGAGTATTAAGTCTGCCCATTACTATCACAATGTCCTTTTTAATTATTTTTATTATGTGTTATTATTTCTGTGAGATGTGAAGTAAAATATTTTTCGACATAATTTTAAATTAAAGATGAGAGCGTTTTTTAGGAAAACAATCTATGCAATCCAGCACCTGTAGTAATTCTACTTTACTACCCATATTATTTAAACCTGACTCTACTGATTTTAAATTATGCTCTACATAATAAACTAACTATCGCATTTTACATTCTACGAATTTCTTTGTTATAACTCAAATTCAATAAACATTATTTATACATTAGTATATACACGCTTTTAAAATAGAAGTGGGAGTTGAAGTAAATATACATTTCTCAAAATAAATTTCTTTTGAGTAACGATTTTATTACTTTGAATATTATGTCTTTGTATTTTGCCTTTTCGTAGAAAATATTGTGTTTCTCGAATATTCACCGAAAGCTTTTTCATAAATAAAAATAATATTTAATAAAAATTCATAAAAGGCAAAATAATTAATCTAACAATTCATGCGTGAATCTTTTAACTTAAAATAGAACGAAATCAATTATATTTTGTGACACAGGATTTTCAAAGATAGTTGGTTACGATTGAAGTTCAATACCTCGAAATTTCTGTAATAAATTACTTTAAAAGTGGGAAACAAAATTACTTAAATTTCCGTAATTGCAAATCATTTAAAATTCATTGGTGGTTACTGTGAGTGTTTATGTCATGATTGAAAAATACATTTAGAAAGACATGTATATCTCTTTATATATATATATATATATATATATATATATATATATATATATATATCCGAGTGAAAAGGAAGAAACGTTAAAACATTGAAAGAGGGGAACCAAATGCGTTGCATATAATGACAGGAGAGGATTGCGACTCCCCTTCCCGTTTATAGCAGCTTTTACAGCCCAGGCAACACTCACGGTACCAATACAATACAATGGTCAGTCCCCTACATTTGCATAGACAAAGGCACTTGTATACAAGAAGAGCAAGAACAACATCGACGCATAAGGGATGGACGCAAAATGAAAAACGACCCAAGTACCAGAGCCTATGTATCAACTCTTAGGCATGGTTGCCAACACACCAGTATCGCATAAATCACAAAATTCCAACCAATTCCCGATGGAAACGGCTAAATTTTCCTTATTACCGAAGAAAGAATTACAGCATGCCCGCAAGAAATAAATAGGATAGTGTTTTTTTAAACTTCGGTTACGATTTTTTGATTACATTTATTGCAATCCCTTTTGAATGTGTTGTAAGCCTGATTTCTCTTGAAATGGCCGACAAGGATGTTTCTGAAAACATTCTTAGGTTCGTCCTTCAATCTATAAGATGTCCAATCTTGATATTGTAAAAATCGCGTTTGTCGTATAAAGTTGTAGAAGTACCATATCGTAAATGTTTATTTATTGATATGTCCAAAAAATTCACTGCACCCTTCTCGTCGACTTGGTTTTCGATCCCTTCCAATTCACTTGGATAAAAGGTGAAATCGAAATTAGATATGCCTTCAAAACTCCCGCTCATAACAGAAATATGGCATCTCATAAAGAATATGTGTGCCTTTTTCATTAGCAGATAGATAGATATCTGCTAAAATGGATGAACAGACTCCGTCCATGGGTGTCCCTTTAATTTGTTGGTAATAGCCATTTCCGTCATGTAAAATATTCTCTTTTAACACCAATTCCACGAGGTCCAAATATCTACGAAATGTAATGATCACTTTCAGGTCATACTCTTCATGTAAATTCTTTAGTATTAAGTACAGCTGTGTTAAGTCAATATTGTTAAACACATCTCGAAAGTCATAGCTTTTATATCTGGTGTCCTTATGACAAAATTTGAGGCGATTTCTGACCTCTTGTCCGTTCTCAATCATAACAGTACTTTGTTTATTAAGATTAATCATAACATGTTTAAATATATATTCAAAAGCTTCAGATTAGCCTGGGTTAGGTAAGTTCCACATCCAACAGTGACTGTGCGGAATTTGACCGGTACTTTGTGCAATTTAGGGATAAGAATTAAATATGGAAACTTGACAGATTTCAATTCTATTCCTATACGTTTGTATAATGCATAGTCAAATCATTACCGTTATTGGACAATTGAGCGTACAAGGTGCGATCTTGGTAACACATTTGTAAAGTGTCCACATAATATTTTCTGCATGTAAAGGCATAATGTGAAACAATTTTATCGGTATATGTCAAAACAAAACTTTCTTTAACACAATGAATGGGAGTTGGAATGGAAGGACCCTTGATATTATGATGTTGCTGTAGGTAGTGTAGACGGAATGCGTTGTAAAAGTGACATTTCCATTCTTTAAAAGCTTGGTTAGGTAAACTATACTTTACTGCCAATCTGTATGTGAAAGCGTCTAGATCGTTGTTAAAATCCTCTAAAACATCTTTAAAAACTTGTGTCCGAAATTTCGTACCGAGTCGAAAAATTTGTTTTAGTTTATGATCCTAGATCACTGCTAGATCGTCTGTAATAATATGGTTATGAAAAGGATCTCTATAAATACTATCATGATATTTACATTCTGTTGTTCTATATACCGTTGTAATTTTACAAATTTGGCCGTAGTTGAAAAGTTTTCTGCCATTTGTTCTGACATACCGATATGTTAATTTCGCCTGATGGTTTGGGATGGGCAAAAAAAGGAATCAATATTGTAGAGAATAGAGTTGAATGGGATCCCTTCAAAAAGTTTATTCTTGAAAGTAGTGATGAAATAATCCCTATTTTTCTTCTTTGTTTTGTGGTCTAATGTAACTTTAAATTTTTCAGCTCTTAACTTAATTAAATCAAGTATTATAGCCATATTTCTCTGCATTTCTTCTGTATGATCAGTAAAATGTTCATTTAAGTGATATTGTAGAATGATTGTCCATACTCGTGGTAGATATTTGAGTTTAATGCCGTTAGCGATGTTTTTAATCCAACTGAATTTGATCGAGGTATCAATTTTCAAGTTATCAATAAAATGGGTTATTTTTTCTTCTGTGTTAAAATAGGTACCATGATGGTGCCTTTTTCCTCTTTGCCATCGGTGAGTTTTCTTGTGGATCAATGAACGTGACAAGGGATCTGATTAAAAATTTCTGCAATAGTCCATGTTGTAGTTTTCTTTAAAGATAAGAATATTTAAACCATATGGGTATGCCGTAGTGTATTGTTTGGCATGGGTGGCTTCCCACCATAATCTTTCTGAATTATTAGGTACTATATCTAGTATAGTTACAGTGATTTTGGAAAAATCATGAAGCCTGAAATGACGAATTTCCTGATTATAGGATGGCAGCTCTTGATGGTTTGTCTTGCCCACCTGATTTCGATGGAGTTTTATTCGGATGTTTAATGAATTCTGTGTTTGTCCAATATACTGGGCTTGACATGTATGGGAGGTGATACAATATATAATGTTGTAAGATTTGCAAAAAATCTTGTACTTATTAGCTTGATTATTAATTTGAAGAGGGTTGGCGACAGAACATAACTTGCATCGCCTTGAAAGACACTTATTAAACTTATAATTTCCCATGTAGTGGTAATGAATATATATAGGATCAAAAAATTGTGATCCATTTAGGATCGGGTCATTGTATTCACAAAGATTTGTACTGACGATTTTTTTTGGATGTCACAGGTATTTCTTGGACGTGGTCAGAGGGCTTGAAAAAATGCTTAATAGAAGTCCTCTCCAAAGAATGTAGAGGGTAACAGGATATCGATGACACAAATACCCTTTATTATTGTGTCACCGGGGATATACTCGGTAATGAATATAGTTGCCAGTCACGATAAAAATTAAATTGTCTGCATCCAAAAAAAATCACCAGTTTTTACTCTTGTTGAGGAGTGTAAGAAGCGATTACATAATAATGTTAATGCCCAAAGTTCACAGAAGATCTGTAAGTTCGTACATATACATAGAGCAAAGAAAACTTTAAATGGCCAGTTGATATATAGACTCTGATACTTGGATCGTTTTTCATTTTTCGTCCATTAATTATTCGTCGATGTTGTTCTTGCTCTTCTTGTATACGGGTGCCTTTGTCTATGTACATGTAGGGGACTGGCCATTGCATTGCATTGGTACCGTGCGCGTTACCCGGGCTGTAAAAGCTGCTTTAAATGGGAAGGGGAGTCACAATCCTCCCCTGCCATTATATGCAACGCATTTGGTTCTCCCCTTTCAACGTTTTAACGTTTCTTCCTTTTCACTCGAATATTTTCTACTCTGGAGATGTGAGCAGCTTCGCGCCTGTTCATGAGTGGTGTATTGATTTTTGCTTAAGTGATAATTTCGAACTTGAATCTCACTTGTTGTTCTTAATGTTATATATATATATATATATATATATATATATATATATATATATATATATATATATGTATATATATATATATATATATATATATATATATATATATATATATATATATATATATATATATATATATATATATATATATATACTATGCACAAAATTCTTTAAAGAAAAACGTATTTTGTAGAGATATTGTTTCACAAATAAAATTATTTATATCATTGATTCGAATGCATACTATGAATTTATTGTTCAAGAAGAAATAGAAGTAACATAATACAGTACTTGCTAGGAATAACTTCTGGAGAAAACTCAATTCTTGAAATATATTTCTGTTGTTTAATATTTAAAATGTGTCGCATTTTGTAATTATATTGTTCATTTTATATTTGCTTGAAGTACTTAAACAGGGTAAAGTATAGGTTAAAACATCAGTTTCATTCAAAATTCTCAAATTCTCTTTCGAAAATCTGTCTTTTATATTTTTCATAAAAATAGAAGAGAAATAAAAATTCGATAGCGCAGGTTAGTTATGTCCTATACGAAATTTAATTGTGTATCGCAGCTTGAACTATTTGTTCATTTTATAATTTGAATGATACAACATAAATGTTTATTAGAATATTAATGGAATTTTAACTAAATGTATAGTTTTATTGCCGTATATTTTATTTTGTCGTTATGTGGAAAATTCTTGCCTACTGGAAAAATATTACATATATCTAAAACTATGAAAAGAAAATATTAAAAAATTAAATACACCTGTTTTATGCGCACATCTTTAACTCTAAACAAAATATAAACGATTATCTTCAGCTTTCTGAATATTAAATAGTTTAGAAACTCTATTATTCATAAGAAAGACCCTTCCATTGCAAATACAGGCATTCATGAACCAGTTTTGTGCTTATTATGCGCTCGTCAACAATAAATAGCAATGGTAGCAAGAAACTTACTTTAAGCCACAGCAAGTTTCTTACTACCTTTGCAGATATTGACTATTCGATGCTGAAGAGCACATAATAACCGGTTCATTGGATGCTATTACTTGCAATATGAGGTGTGTTCACTATTTTGTGGGATGACCGGACTTTGTGTTTTATGAACCATTTTTCATGATTTTAAAAAGCACATTTTTATTTATTTTTAAATAGAAAACCCTAAAAATGCACTGCTTTCTAAATGAAATTCATGTAAAATAAATCAGTGACAAAAAGAAAAACAAGTATCCTATATAACGAATAAGGTAATCAATCTATATATAAATTCCTAATACGATATGCGTTACTTGATAATTCCGAACACAAAACTGTTTCATAAATCGAGGTTTTTTTTGTTTTTTCTTAAGCATTAAATCATTTTAATCAAGAAAACATCTACAAAAACATATAAAAATACTAAAACGAATATTTTATGCATTAATAACACACAAAATAAATGAAATCTTTATGCATTTAATTTTGAATTCCTCGACAGATATTTAATTATCAAGGATTATCAATATTTAATCTCTAACTGTTCTAAAATTGTTTCAAACTCTTTGAGTACATACCTGCAGGGAGAAATATTTAAAATATTCATTCAGTCCAAATTAGACAGCAATCCGTCTTTCAATCGAATATGTCATTGTGTTAATTATTACTGAGTTGCAATTTACATTGCATTATAGTGTGGAGTGTCACAGTTATTTTGTGTCTTCATGCTCCGACCATCACACTTATTGGTGTACATTTAAATACCAGTGACTAGTAAATTAGTTGCATTTTTCATTTTAGACATATTAATGCATTGAACATGATTGCAAGATCAGACTTAAAACATGAACGCCAATTACTTTGTTAAACTAGCAAAGCAAAAGTATATATTAAGTATATATTAAGTTTAAGTTTTACTTTCCTTATATACAATAATGTATAAGGGAAGTATTGTGACGGGGTCGAGAATTCAAATTCGAGTTTTCGACGGGATAGCACGTTTCAAGCATCCCTGATCACGAATCGAACATTTTTGAAATGATGTGTGTGCGTGTGTATGTGTGTGTGTGTGTGTGTGTGTCAGTGAATCTATGGAGACGATAACTGACGAACGAATGGACCAATTCGGACGAAATTTGGTACAAAAATTAAAATCCGTAAATACTGGAAGCCTATTGTTTTTATAAGCAATCGAATGTACAGAACTTCCCTAAATTTCGAGTGAAATATTGAAAAATCGTCAAAACATCAAAACATCTAATAAAGTTACGCAAATAGACATATGTAATTTTTCATTCGAAAACGATTGACATAAAGCTTAGAACGCTAACATGAACCGTTCTCGAGATATTGCACATTTAAAAAAAAATATCAAAAAATCATATAAAATTAAAAAAAATATTTCTTATTGAGAAACATGTTACTTTTCATATGTAATACCATGTGATAAATTTGGTGACATCATTCTCGTGGATCTAGTTCGTTCCATTCATGAAAAAAGATACTTTGTGTAATACTTTTGTATCTGAAAGTCAATAGTCATTTATCTGCTGTAAGTATAACTACTTCTCCGTCCATAGCGCTTGGCGAGGTTTCGTCGACTAATTTGGTGGAATGTTGCCAACTTGGCGACGTTTTTAATTGTTGCTAAATTAAAGAAAAACTCACTAAAGGGATAAAAATGACGGTAAATCAATGAAAATGACGACTCATTGACGAAAATTCGATATCTTGGAAAGAATATAAATATCTACTATAAAAATCATCTATTTTTTTTACTCTAAAAGTAGTAAATCCATTACATTATATAAGGAAAGTCATGTGCTGCCCACATCAGATTTTTATAATATTTACTACACTTTGAATGTTATAGTTTATTGCAATGTATGCAACTATGAACAATATTGTTTCTTGGAACGCATCACTCTACTGCCCACTTGAAATGCAGAAGACAACGCAACCGAGACAAAGGGTGCAGTAACAGCTTAGGACATAATTTTTTTTTTTTCAGAAAACTGTTGTAAAGTGTAGGAAAGCATCCAAATAATCATCCAAAAGCATCCAAATAATCATCTAAAAGCATCCAAATAAAAGTATAGAAACGCATCCATTCAAATATCCCTCGGTTTGCATATATTGGAAACTTTCCTCTGTTATGTAACTCCAGCATGAAAGTTCCTTTGAAGATTACCCATTTTAAAATGATTTAATTCGTTCAGAGATGACTTAATTTGTTATTGCATTTAATACTAATTAACTACTGTAGATGTGTTAGCTGTGTTTTGTACATTTTATAATTCATTAAAATTTATTCAAAATTTGAAAAAGAATGAAAATTCCAATGTGTAAGATAAGTGTTTGGGCGTACGGGATCAGCCACCCAATTTAGACCGCAACCCAGGTGGGTGTTGTTGTTGTTGAAACCCAGACCGTCCGACCTACCAGAAAGGTGTAAGGTAACTGTTTGGACGGCCGGGAAATGCCACCCAATTTGGACCGGAACCCAGTGGGGGAGGACCGTACCCTCCTTCCCCTACCACCAACCTCTCGGAAGGACTTTCGGACCCACATGTTTAACATCATCCTACTCCGCATGAACACGGCGGCAGTTTTGGCAGTGGCTGGAATCGAACCCGGGCCTACCGAGTGCAACTCCAGCGCGCTAACCAATGGGCTACCGCGCCCCACCCAGGTGGGTGTGAAAAGGTTTTGTCGTTTTTATTTAATATGCAACTATTTAGTTATATCTTCTTATTTCTTTTTAATTTATACTGTGGAATGTGTACTTAGGTTTTGATATTCGCAAAATATATTTCTGCCAAAATTTTCATTTCATGGAATTTTGTAAAATCTACAACAATAAAGTCAGATTTCGCAGTCGTTTTGGACGAAATTGAATATATATATTTGTGTAAATAAGTGCATATATATAAAAAAATTAAAAGTACTAAAGCATATTAAATTAAAAAATATATATACATATTATAGACTGTGAAATGGAGGATCGTAACAAAATATAAACCACTTTAAATATTGTGCATATCATATAAAAAAACTCGTTGAAGCGTTGGTTTTACAACTGAAAACGTTTCAAATGCAACCTCAGTGTTGAAAAATAAATATATTCTTCTCCCTGTAACAGATTATCCTCTGGGAAATCAAATTGGTTTTATACTTTCCTAATGTGCTGCTTGTTAGAGAATAAGGGGATACGCTTCTTTAGAATAAAAACACTGGCATTATGGAGAAATGGAATATATCTATCGGAAAATCTGGGATTAATATCCTCCAGAAAAATATTTGGGGTTTATTGCAACCTGTAAAAAATTGTGTTTCTTCCTATAGAAAAATTTGAGGTTTCTGAAGAAATAGAATCGTAAAACAATGATTCGAATGTTTTCGAATCATTGTTTTACGATTCGGAATGAAGTTTTTAAATATAATAAACTATTATATTTAAAACCAGAATGAAGTTTTAATGAAGACGATTACGGAATGAAGTTTTTAAATATAATAAATTATTATAGTATTATAGTAATTATAAAAATAATACCGAGAAATGTATCGTATTTTAGAGATGTTTAAACCAGGCAATTTATATTTCAATGTCGTCATGTGAATAGAGTTCATTTTTTTCGATGGAGTTTTAGGTTTTCAAATATAATAAATTAATGCAGTATTGTGATAATATATATGATAAAAAACATAAGAATTTATATGATAAAAAGAAGAATGATGGATTTAGATGATGAGTATGATGAATTTATATGATATGATATTACCGTTTAATTCCTGTAACTCTATTCAAATGTTTAGAAATATTATTCCTAGTCAATTTTTCAGAATTTTTAGAATATCAGATAAAAAATTTCATGCTTTGCACATTAATAATTTGAAAAATACCAGTTTATTACATAAATATCCATTATATTTAGTAAAAGGTATAATTAATAAGTTTAAATTAGCTGAATATTCTTAAACATCCTCCTTAGAATCTTACTGTAGTTAATTATAAACATTCTCTTGTATTTGAATTACAATGTATTCAAATCCACTTAGACATATGCGTCCATGCATTCACTATTTATCACTCCCTTATTTACGCAACTTTTACAGGCGAATTTATAATATTTTTTTACTTATTTGTAATACTGTTATTTATATCCTACAATTGGCAACAGTTGATCTCCGCTTTTATCTCCTTCGAATGGAAACTACAGTATCGTTATTTACTGCTACAAGAGAATACACCTGCATATTTTTCTGAGGTACTATATATTTTATTCCTATTTTATTTTTCAATTTTTGAGCTAGTAGGCCAGCAATTGGAGCTTATAGATATAATCTATCTCCAATTTCAGAAACAAGCTTTTATCTAGGGCGTTATGGTTAGGACCTGTGCCCTGACACGTCCATCGTGATGATCTACATTTTAAGCCTAGTACTTTTCTTCATATTAGGCTTTATTGCTTCGTTAGTTTCAAGTTTTCTATTTTCATATTTTCACTATTGATTTAATAATATTTTTCGTTGCTTAATGACTGATTGCTTTGAACTGCATTAGTTTTTTTTCCTCATGACTGTAATGTCTATTTTTCACAAATTGGACTCTCATAGTGATTATTTGCCTAACTTTCCTTTCCATATGAGTAGATGTTAGAAATATGATTCCATTTTATATTTCAATATTGTTTTAATTATGGTTTCATTATTTATTAGTAATGTATTTCAACATGTGTTACAAATTATCTATTAGTAATGCTTTATATGTTACATATTAACTTCAATACATCTTTGGTTTTGACACACTAATTTTATTCCTTATTATTTACGAATTAGCATGTAATTTACCTCATATGCACTGTTTTTCTCTTCTGCAGTTATAAATCTTTTGGCATGTATTTAAGTTTGACATATATATATATATATATATATATATATATATATATATATATATATATATATATATATATATATATAGAGAGAGAGAGAGAGAGAGAGAGAGAGAGAGTGGGTGTCCCAAAATCATTGACCTCGGCTTTTATTCCTTAAATATTGATCTTAGACATATATAATAAATTACAAAGTTGCGTAAAAAAAAGGTACAGCATTTGGTACAGCATGGGACACATTTTACTTATTAGAAATGTTTTCGTACGTGGTTCATATAAAAATTTAAATTTTATATTTATTAAAATTTAATTCCTCTGAAAATATTAATCGATTTCATAAAATCGTGTACCGTTTTACGCAACTTTGTAATGTATTTTATATGTCTAAGATCAATATTTAATGAATAAAAGCCTAGGTCAATGATTTTGGGACACCTTGTATATGAAACATATAATATCTACTGAACTGCTAAAGATCTGTAGTTTCGAGGCCGCTGCCCGGGTTAATAGGTCTTTACGCTTCTGTACATACCTGCCAGCATAATGACATTGGTAGCAATAGAAACTATGTTTACCCTAATCGAGTCAATATAACCGACTGCCATTATAACCGAATGTCAGTATCACCAATTAGCCTCTTAGTATTTCAGACGACATTATGACTATGTCCCAGACTTTGTATTGGGACATAGCCCTATGTCCCAATACAAATTTCTTGATGCCAATTCAATAATTTGTTTTTCCTGCGAATTGAAAGATCTTAATCGACTACAAATGAAAAAACAAATTCCATTCACATCAGATTTTGAACACTTTTCATAGCGTGAATAAATTACAAAAACAGCTATGTCACTCGTGTCTAATAAGACTCATCTGGTTTTTAAAGACAACATTAATGAGATATGAAATATAATGAAATATCGAATTTCAAACAGAAGCTTCATTTTTATCGAGGATGGGCAACACAAAGTAATGAGGGACTCGGAGAGAAGAAAACAATTAAATTTAAAGTGAAAATAATTCAAGCGTGAAAAAAAATTCCGGTTAGTTTGAAATAAAGTAAAATCTATTAATTATTTTTATTTCTTAAATATATTTTGCTCAAAGAGAAATATGTAAATTTTTAAAAAACAGAAGAAATTTTTTATAGGCCAAAATTATAACTTCTTCTTTTCAGACATTTCATCAGAACGTTATCGACATGTTGGGATTTGAAAGTTATAAATAATTAAAATCAACTATTTTTTTATTTTTTCAGGCATATTATGCATACCTTAAAGTCTGTAACTTCCATTTTAGACAAAATGATACATTAACTAGCGTTTTAAATTGTTGGATACACTAACATTCCTGAATACTTGCATTATTGGTTGGATTTTAATAATGTAGATTGTATTGTAACTAAGTGAAATCACAGAAAAATGGTTTTTCGAATTTTCGCAAACTGCAGTTACGTTCATTTCGAATTGTAATAAATTTAGAATTTACCGTATAAAATCTGTTCGATTTACTGAAGATAACTTTAAAAAAATATGAATATTGGCTAAAATAAAATTTAAAAAATTGACTTTATATACGTGTTGACTTTATATACTCTCAGAACTCTGCAAAATAATATACTGTTGTAGATAGATTTTATTTAGAATTTAGAAACCACTGACAATACAGTTTGGAACCTAATATTGTTTTTGTAGTGAAGTATTTCCTTATTAGACCGACTTTGGTCATATTAATTTGACCGCAAACTAAAATGGACGGATTATCGGACCGACATTTCTCCCATTAATTTAAAGGTAAGCAAAAATGAACGGATTAAAACTTAAATGCCAAAGCTTTCCAATTTTTGAAAACTGCTTATTAAAATTAAATAAGGAACTTTGAAGTTCCGCTTATATTTTATTTTACAAAACATTGTTACAATATTAAATCAAAACACTATACCATTCAGTAATCCACAATAAACGCTACAAATGTAAAATGTAACAGAAATAAATATTAAGAGATAAATTATTTTATTTTCAGGAAATATTTAAACATATTCTACAAAAAGTCATTTTGAACGAAGATATCTATCAAACTACAAACATTTTATTTCCTTTGTGTAAATAAAGCAAAATATTCCTTTGTTTAAAATGTTACAGTTCTTCAATTTTAGTTTTTTATATTCTGTAGGATTGGGAAACAGTCTTATAAAAGCTGACGAAATCATTATCCCAAAGGATTTTTATCCAACCTAAAATAACTTTAACACTTTTAAAAGTAGTTGAGCTTTCAAGATACAAAAATACCAATCACACATTTTCAGAATTCTAATATAGAAAAATAACATCAAAAGCCTATTTAACGAACTGAACTCAGGAAAAGAAATATGAAAGAAATATTTAAAAGAAATATATTTTTTTCTATTTATCATTATTATAAGCCTCCATACACAGAAGTATAGAGGATTCAATGTCATTAATATGCTATAATAGAACTATTTAAACAGAATAGTTTAACATTCTAAAAACTTCAATATGTGTGTAAAAGATAAAATTTTCTTTCAGGTTTTGAAAATTTATATCCTTATATTACTTTTCTTATATACATAATTATGTATAAGGAAAGTATTGTGACGGAGTCGAAAATTCGAATTCGAGTTTTTGACGGCAGACCACGTTTCAAGCATCCCTGGTCAGAATCAAACATTTTTGAGGTGATGTCTGTGTGTGTGTGTGTGTGAAAGTACGTGTGTGCGTGTGTGTGAAAGTACGTGTGTGTGTGTGAAAGTACGTGTGTGTGTGTGAAAGTACGTGTGTGTGTGTGTGTGAAAGTACGTGTGTGTGTGTGTGTGTGTGAAAGTACGTGTGTGTGTGTGTGTGTGTGTGTGTGTGTGTCTGTGTGTGTGAAAGTACGTGTGTGTGTGTGTCAGTGAGTCTGTGGAGACGATAACTTGCGAACAAATGGACCGATTCAAACGAAATTCGGTACAAAAATCACAATCCGTGAATACTGGAATCCCATTGTTTTTAAACGTAATCGAATGTTCAGAACCCCCCTAAATTATCGAGTAAATTTCGAAAAAATCATCAAAAAATCAAAACCGTTAATAAAGTTGCGCAAATAGACATTTCTAATGTAATTTTCCCTTAGAAAACGATTGACGTAAATTTTATAACGTTACCATGCACCGTTCTCGAAATATTGCACATTTTTTAAATACATTTATCAAAAAATCCCATAAATTAAAAAAATATATTTACTGTTGAGAAACATGTTCACTTTTCATATGTAATATCATGCGATAAATTGGGTGACATCATTCTCGTGGATCTAGCTCTTTCCATTCATGAGAAATGATACTTTGAGTAATACTTTTGTATTTGAACGCCAATAATTATTTATCTTCTATAAGAATAACTTATTTCCCCGTCCGTAAACCTTGAAGAGATTTTGGAGCCGAATTTGGCGAAATGTCGCCAATTTGGCGACTTTTTAAAATTTTGCCAAAGTACCGGAAATCTCACCAAATGGATAAAAATGACACAAAATCTGTGAAAATGACGACTAATTGACGAAAATTCAATTTCTTGGAAAGAATATAAATAGCTACTATAAGAAAAACCTATTTTTTTAATTGTAAAAATAGTATATTCATTGCATTATATAAGGAAAGTCATATGTTGCCCACATCATATTTTTTCTAACTTGTTACTGTAGAAAGTAATACGCCGTTTAAGTTATGAAATGTATTGTAGCATAAGCAAATTTAAATCGAATTTTTAAGGATTCTTCTGTTCACACGCATACATACGCCAGTATGCATTATACCTTTCAAAAATTTTTGGGAAAATGAAAATATTTATTTCACGAAATACATTTCTTTACTACCCTTGGTTGGAATGACTGCATCCTCTATTTTAGAAAAGAATCTCGGTGTTGCCCTGGAGTTGAAGAAGGTCACTTATATAAAAAAACAAAATAAGTTAATTTTCTTCATATAAACAATATTGAAAATTACATACTATATTTTAAAATTCAATTTCAACAATCTCAGCACAATTAAACCCATTTATGTACTGGCCACCGAAAAATTACTAAGTGAATTTTTCGAATGATTCTTTGAAAAACCCATGAAAATATCAGGATATTCAATAATGTTGAATAAATAATTATTTCATACGTGATTTGTTTTATAAAACGAATGACATAAACTTTAGAACGCTAACTTGAATCTTTTTTGAATTGCTGTCAGTTTTTCAAATAAATGTATCTAAAAAAATTACTTAAAAATGAGCACTAGAATTTATGGTCAAATATGTAACACTTAGCGACAAATTTGACAACTAGTTTTGCATAATATCGCCATTTTAGTGGCTTTTTTAATGTCATTCCTAGTTGATGAAAATATCGCCAAATTGATAAATTAATAATCATTAATGTATTCTAACATATCATAATGGGGTACATATTGCTTAATCGAGTATGTATTGCTTTATCAAATTATCCAATTGTACAGTTGGTTTTGCAGAAATTGATAGTAATTTAATACATTAAAATAATTTTACATGTTGTTATCCAGAAAAGCACCAAATGTTCAAAAGTTAAAGGATTGTGACGTGGATTTTGTCCGTCATTGTTTCGTATTAAAAGAGCTAAATTACATTATGTAGGGAATGTAATGTTCTTCCCACATCGAATTTTCTTTTGTTTTTAGTGATAAATGTTAACGATCTGTAATAAAGTTTAGATGTCATACACTTTGTGAGTACTTGGAAGTTTCAATGTCGTTGTGCAAGTGTAATTGGAAACACTACCCCTCGTGGTTGTCACCCACGAATGATAAATCTGTATTTACTAAACATACTATACGAATTCTTTAAAAAAATAAATATATTTTGAATAACCATGCTTTTTCATAAAAAAAAATATGGATATTACATTTTTTTCGAATTTTAAAATAAAATAATTTATTTAAATAATTATAAAATAATTTTTCAAATTTTTCAAATACTATTCAATCCGTATTTTAAATATTACTGAATATGAAATTGAAACAAAATTTTATTTGAGGAAAGCTATTCAACAATGAAGCTATTTTAAATAAAATTAGTAGTTTCTGAAGTATTCTATACTTTTTTTTCGGATTTAAAAGCCGTTATATAACGAAACAAACAGCTTTAGTAACTTATTGCATTTTGGACCACATCTGCTCAAGCAATTTCGTCCATCCGGTAATCAGTAGTTTCAAACCCGATTGTATGTTAGAACTCGGAGTAATTCTTCTGTGAAAACTAGTTCGATTGTCGCGTCACATAGTACCTTCGAGGTGCTGTAATCGCCATTGATTCCTTCTTTAAGAGCATGAGATCCTGAAAATATCAATTTATATATTTTATGTAAGCGAAAAAAATGGATGAGAAAAGCGAGCAAATATATTTTCCCCAGAAATGAATTATTTTATCAATTTAATCGCTGATTTTGAAAAGTATTGTATTAAAATATCTCTATTTAATGGTAATAGGAATGATGTAAGTTGATGATTGTATGCGTAATTTTCGCACTCATCTATTTTATTGTTGAATTTGAAAATTATGTAAGTCGTGGATTCACGCTCTTATTAACTTAAATGCTGATTTCTTCTTTATTAAACGTTCTATGATATCGATATTCTTGTAACATATTTCCATCTTTTTCCATGTTATCCTGACATCGAAAATTACCACTACCAGTTATGGCACAGAGGCCAACAACGGAAAATATCACATTAGCAAGTTAAAAACATGTATTTTGTTGTACTAATTTTAATATATAAACTTTTTATTACATTAAGGAGGCATAGGGCCTTTAAACTTTCAAAAAAATCAATTTTTCAATTTTATATTATTCTGAATATTTGAACATTTCTGAACACTGTGAAAAAAACCGCATTCTAAAATTCGCATTATTTCAAAAGTTATGAGCTTTTATGCAACATACACTTTTGAAAATTTTCTCATGTCAGCCATCGCCGCCATATTTAAAGGGACATCACTATTTGTTTACGTTTGCAGTTTGCTGATTTGTCATGTAAATCTAATACTTTTTCCACCACCATGTCTTAATTATTTATTTAATTATTTCTATACAGCAGTAGGAAGGCAACTAGTCACCTCTACTGAACTGCTCAGCCCAGTTTGTTTATATTCTAGCGCTGTTAACTTGTTTACAACGTGGAGAATTTCTTCTGAGTTTCGCAATTTCTTTTCATTATATTTCCTTACTTTTTACGATTGATTTTCTGCATTTATGTTGTTCAAGCATAAGAACTTTGTACTAAAATATAGTTAATCTCTTTTACAAGTATACATTACAAACTTCTTCACGTTTGCATATTTATTTGTGTAAACTTCAACGTACAAGACTGTTTGTTGCAATTTCTTAATATAAACTTTTTTCTTTTTGCTTTCTAATAATGGATACACCGGCAACTAAATCTCGTTGTGGTAAAAAAACGAAAAGAGGACGTTTTCAAAGAAATATGTATGTAATTAAAAACAAAAACAATCCGAAAGTGTTCGAACGACAAAATGTTGATTCTACGCCTAAGCTAAGTGCTTCAAGAAAAAAACTGTTCAGTTCAAAAGATAAACTTTCAGTTGATAAGTCACATATTTCATCTGAAGAACATGAATATCGAATGGTTAATATATCAGTACTTTTCAAGGAGCTTGCAAAATATGTCATGTCATGCTGCAAAATATGTCATGGAACAATAAATATACGTGAAAAATCTTCAATGGGTTTAGCATCCACATTTCTTGTATATTGTGATAGCTGTGATGAACTAAAGTCTGTGAAAAATACAAAAATGCTTGGTGTTAAGAAAAATATTCCAGAAATAAACAGAAGAGCTGTGTTTTCTATGCGATGTATAGGAAAGGGTTTATCGGCTTTATCTACATTTTGTTCTACTATGGGTCTTCCAGCGCCTGTTTCTCAGAAATCATATAATAAAATTAATCACAGGATTTTAAATGCCACATCTGTTGTAGCTAAATCTTCAATGAAAACTGCTATCCAGGACGAAAGAGAATTATCAAATGGATCGAAAGATATTACTGTAAGTGGAGATGGTAGTTGGAAAACCAGGGGGCATCCGTCACTTGTAGGTGTGTGTACACTAATCGGAGCAGAAAGCGGGAAGGTTATTGAAACCGAAGTAATGTCTTATTTTTGTAAAGGTTGCAACAGCTACAGAAGTAAGAAAAGTGGCCCTCGGTATGAAAAGTGGAAAAATAATCATAAAATAGTGTGTTCAAAAAACCATTCGGGTAGTGCCGGAAAAATGGAATGTGATGGAATGTTACGCATATTTAACAGATCAATTGAAGACCATGGTGTTCGGTACAAATTTTATATTGGTGATGGTGATACGAAAACATTTTCACAAATATCGAATAGCAAACCATATGGAAATGAAATAGCGGTTGAAAAACTTGAATGCCCAGGTCACATTAAAAAAAGAATGGGAACTCGTATGAGAAAGCTGAAAACCCAGATGGCTGGAAAGAAGCTATCAGATGGATAGACAATTGTAGCAGAGGGCCGGCTGACGGAAGCCAATATTCAAAAATTGACTTCCTACTATGGAAATGCAATTCGTGGAAACAAAAATGATTTGTTTAAAATGCGACAAAGCATATGAGCTGTATGGATGCATATGGTATCATCTGACAGTGACCCACAACACTTTTTTTGTCCTAAGGGACCAAATACTTGGTGTAAGTACAACCATGCAGCATGCTCGAACACAGTATCAAATTTCAAGCATAAGAACTCCCTCCCAAAATCTGTCATGGAGTTGGTAAAACCAATATTTAAAGACCTTTCAGATTCAAATCTATTGAAACGCTGTCTTGGAGGGAGAACTCAAAATCCTAATGAGTCTTTAAACTCCCTCATATGGAAATATTGCTATTTAATATATAAATGCTGGGAGAGAAATTGCACAAATAGCAACAAATATTGCCAGTATAACATTCAATGATGGTGGTAACGGTATAATAAAAACTATGAATGCTTTAAATTTGAGTATAAGCAGAAATTTACTAAATGTTTTGCATCTGAGTGATAAGAAACGGATACACGAAGCAGATTTTCGAGCCTCTAGCACTACATATGAAGTTCGAAAAGCTCGTAAAAGGCAGAAAACATTTGATTTTCAACGACAAGAGGAAGAGGAAGGAATTACTTATGCGTCAGGTGCATTTTGATGCTACATTAGATATAACGCAGGATGTATTATAAACTACAGCCAAACATTAATTAGCCGAACTGCGATAACACAAAATTTTCCATGTACGAAAGTCATATTTGTTACATATTTTTGTAATTTTAAGCAATTTCAATAAGTCAAATTTTCTATAACTCAAATTCTTTTCTTGTCACTAGAGTTTCAGTTTATCAAAGTTCCACTGTAGCTGTTTTTCTCAGGTATGTGATTTTACAACTTGCGCACAGTATATTTTAAAATATATTTTACGAATCACTTTCAATTTTTGCTCTTACTTGTTTCATCTATATATACAATTTATACATAAGAAATTCCTCCTAAATAAGTAAAAATTTAGTAAATGTTCTTCATCTGACTGACAAGAAACGTCTACACGAAGCTGATGTTCGAGCTTCAGAAGCAAGCTCAAATAAAAGCTCAAATACCCTTTAAAAGGCAGAAAATTTTTGATTTTTCAAACATAACAGAAATAGGAAGGTGCTATTTATGCACTGGAGGCATTTTAAGGTCAAAAAAAGAGAATAAGTAACACTGAATATATTTTTAAACTTAAAAGCGGGTTTCTCAGATATGTGATTTTAACTCTTGCGCGCAATATATTTTAAAATATATGTAACCAATCACTTTTAAATTTTTTGGTCTTACTTGTTTCATCTATATATATAATTTATAGATAAAAAGTCCTCAAAAATAAGTAAAAATTTAGTAAACGTTCTTCATCTGACTAACAAGAAACGACTGCACGAAACGTCTGTTCGAGTTTCCGAAGCAACCTATAGAGCTCAAGTAGCCCCTAAAAGGCAGAAAATTTTTCATTTTTCTTACATAACAGACATAAGAAGATTCTAATTATGAACCAAAGGCATTTTAAGGTACAAAATAAGATAATAAGTAACATTGAAGTATTTTTAAATTTTAAAACTGTTTTTCTCAGATATGTGACTTTAACAGTTGCGTGCAATATATTTTAAAATATATGTAACCAATCACTTTTAAATTTTTTGCTCGTACTTGTTTCATCTATATACATAATTTATAGATAAAAATTCCTCATAAATAAGTAAAAATTTAGTAAATGTTCTTCATCTGACTAACAAGAAACGGCTTCACGAAACGTCTGTTCGAGTTTCCGAAGCAACATATAGAGCTCAAGTAGCCCCTAAAAGGCAGAAAATTTTTGATTTTTCTTACATAACAGACACAGGAAGGTGCTATTTATGAACCAAAGGCATTTTAAGGGGTAAAATAAGATAATAAGTAAGACTGAATGTATTTTTAAACTTTAAAGCTGTTTTTTCTCAGATATGTGATTTTAGCCCTTGCGCGCAACATATCTTAAAATATATTTAACCAATCGCTTTCAAATTTTTTGGACTTACTTGTTTTATACATATACATAATTTGTATTTAAAAAATTCACCATAAATAATAAAAGAATAATTGTGAAGAGGTTTATTTCATGTTTTTTAACACTGAAAATGAAAATTTCATTTTATTTAAATTTTAAAAATATTAATTTTTTTTCAAAATTTTAAAAAGTATGTACAAATTAACGATGTAATAGTTATAAGTATATTATTATCAAATTGAAGTCCATAAGTATTATATTATTTGAAATATTTTGCGCGCGGCTGCTACATACATTGTTATGTCTGTCAAATTGTATAAATTTTTAAAAACAATATAAAATGTACATATAATTATATGTACATTTCTGACTTCAGTAAAATTTGAATAGTAAGAAAGGTTTTCTATATGTTTAGAGAAAAAAAATTGAACATCTGGGATACACCTGGTTGGAATTAAAAAATTGTAAAGATAACTCTATTTTCAATGAATTTCGACTGTTTAAAGGTCCTATGCCCCCTTAATCATTAATGAATAATGTTTACGTGAAACCTCCAGTTTCTTTTTTTATTTTTATAAATTTCGTTCTTCATAGTAATATTATCATATATATAATAAGCAATTTTAACATATAATAAAAATGTTGTGGGCAACACATAACTTCTAATATATAATACATTGGATTAAATTTACTACTTTCACAGTGAAAAAATCATGTATAATATCTACAGCACATTGTTTTTAACCTTGAATTGCACATTTGGCGCTTTTTCGAGTGACACTTGTAAAACTATTTCGAAGTGGCCAACTAACTCACAAATCATTAAATTTAAAATTTAAATAAATTTTAAATATATGTATTTAACTTCAATTATGTAAATGTTTTAATTTTAAACTATAACATCTTGAACGAATAATTTTGCATCATTGTCAGCAATATCTTTGCTTCTGAATGCAATAGTTTAGCCGCAATCTTCCACATAAACAACATACGGTTTAAAAAAAAACATGTTAATCAATTCATGAATATTATACAATTTTCAATAATATTCTTGTCAGATTAAACTAATTGAAAAAAAATATCATATATGCTACAGGTATTAATTTATTAGCCATAAAATTGTTAGGTATCAATACATAGGAGAAGTATATAGGAAAACTAAACGTGCAGCATGGGTATTCACTCTGGTTATGGCACTTTCAAAAGGGTTAAGGATCCTTAACAAATTGCTCTATATCATATTATTTACAGTTCGAATTAGTTCTAATTATAACCAATTATCCGCACTTAAAATTACTTTAAATATCTTATGAAATTTCTAGATATTTTTCTATTTTTATTTGTCTAGCCGAGAAACATTTAAAATATTCACCTTCTAAGAAAAAAATAATTTGAGAAAAAGACGAACGTATTATAAAGATAAATTCATCCATTTCAAACTAAGAAATTAAATTTTAGTAATTTTTTTTATGCATAACTTGGAACCTTAAAAGAAGCTTTTGTAAAATGTGGTTTGAAGTAAAAAAATGCCAACATACAATTACCTGGTTCAAAACTACGAATTTAAATGACAAAACCATATAGTTAGAACAGAAAGCCTTATCCAGGGAATCCATTGCATGCATAAATTTGAAAATTTTTGCTTTCAAAATTCTTGAACTTCTGATAGCATTCGCCTGGGGATAACAACAATTTTGTGGTAAATGTATTTAGTTTTCTATTTAGTACTTTACAATCTGATGTTCATAGACGCATTAGCAATTCTTTAGTGACTTCCAAGGTTGCTTGCTTTTAGGATTAGATAAATATTCACTTCTCAGGAAGGTACAATTTAATTACAAATACAGTAAAAATTAAATTTCAGCTTTATTATCCAAATTTTAATAAAAATGAGCAGTGATGTTTTAGTGTTTGGTGTTTCTGTCGCGAACGTTTTTGGTATACTCGACAGAGAAGACAAAGTTTTGAAATCAAACACATTTATTAAACATGAAATAACAAGGCAGTTGATCGAAAACAGTGGAGTACAAGCATTTCTCGCAATAACTCAGAGTTACACTCGGTAGGGTGACCATTAAGAACACCCCTGGAGGAAGAGGAACCAAGAGAATACACATATTTTCTGATACATAAAATAAACACAATATTCCTCATATTATACTTGACATTTATATATCACATTTGTATACTTTGAACATATACGACATTTTCATATAACATCATCAATGACTTGATACTCACGAGGATTTGACAATTAACACTCTATTCGTTAGGTGGAAGACTAAATATATATAAAACTTTACCTCGTCTCTTTTAAATATAACATTTACAATTCTGTACCATGGGAAAGGATATCAGGATGGACTCTCGGCATAAACTCATCGAGATTCTTGCGCAGAACAAAATCCATAATGGTCGGGAAACTTGACTACACAACATCATGCTGGCGGAATTCGACATCTTGGTTGGTTACGGAGATTGGTTGATTTGTACCTTAGGACACAAGGAGGAGTCAGGCAAATACAAATCGCTGTAAAATGAGCTTTCCCTCTAGCCCTATTAGCGATTCAAGCCGACCAGTGAAAGAACCATTTTCTCTTTTCACAAGACTCATTATTCCATTACTACCAGGCTGATTCATTTAAAAACACGAGTGACTCATCTCTGAACCGAGCCAAACGACTCTACGCACAACTTGTCGAACTATGTTACATATTTTAATCACATCCTTCCACTTTCAAAATTAATCCACCTTTTCTTAAAATTCGCGATCATACGCGAATCAAACACACACGTCTACATTTCTCCACGACTCCTTCCACTCTGCTTCCAAAATCCTTTTTCAAACGCGCGCGTGCGCAAAACCTGCAAGTTCCCAACTAGCGACTGAGAAGCGAAAATACAAAACTATTACTATTTTTCTGGAACATAAACACTTTTGCGATTTTAGAGTTCACTTCCCTTAAAAGTCAATGTAATTGAAAACATGTAGAAAAGACATCTATATTTCGAAATTGACACTTTCAATCACACAGAAATAAAACAATACTTTAATATACAATTTTAACACAGAGGTGTGAAAGCCTTATCACATTTCAATTCAAATCTCTATGTTGCTAAATATGATAATGATAGTTAAATTGCAATAGACAAATCTATATGATGAAAAAGTTGATAATGTGCTTGATGAGGGCCCTATCAATCTATCGAAAATTATCCCAAGAATATTGGGTTAACTAAAATTAAACTGGAACTAATTAACTAACATTAAAAGTGCTGTCAAATCTAGGATTATTTTTGTTAAATTTAAATACATTGTATCCTGTCAATTGACAACTGTGTTCGGTATTAAATTTTGCCCAAAGTGAATAATGTGTTCATTCTCTTTCGGACCATTGTTTAAAATAAATGTGAAAAAAATATTAGGTTAAATGTATGAATCTGAAATATCACTTTCGATGCTTAAAGTATTTTCTCTATCACCTTATTATTTCTGCGGTTTTTCTTGAAATACCAAACATGTACTAAGAAACGAGTAAATATTTTGCTAGAATAAATTTTAACAAGCTAGATATATCTTGAATAAATTTCCTGCTTTTGTTTTCGCTTCCTTTTGCAGCAGAATAAAGGAGCAACACAGATTACTTTTCGTCTTAACTAATATTTTGCGCAAAAACATAAAAACATTTGTGCGAAATTCCTAATGAAGCTACTATTAGTAATAATATTAATTTTTTGAATTGAAATCTTTTTATTGATCCTTCTAATAGAATTGTTAATAATTTACGTGATAAAAAATACTTTTGTAATTTTAAGATTAATAAAATCTTACCATTTAAGTCCTGCAACTGGACTCAATTGTTCAGAAATATTGTACTTAATCAGATTTTTAGAATTTATAGATTATCTGATGAAAAAATCATGCAATGCATAATTAACCCAAATTTTAAATGAAACGCATAAATGAGAAGTGATGGATATGGTAAAAGGGTATAGAAAACCCCAGAAAGCTAAAAGCACTGAATTAAAAATGAACATTATTTTAACTGAGAGATACCTATTAATCAGCTTTCACGTATATACTAAAAGAACTGAATTAAAAATGAACATTATTTTTAACTGACGAGATACTTGTTAATCAGCGTTCACGTATATACTAAAAGCTTAAAAATGAACATTATTTTAATTAATGAGATACCTGTTATTCAGCGTTCACGTAGAATGTCGATCGCCAAACAGAAAGTTGTTGAAAGAGAAATACAGGAATGGCTAGATAGTGGTATTATTAAGCCCAGTTGTTCAGATTACTCAGCTCCAGTAGTGTTATGTAAGAAAAGACGAAT
This sequence comes from Amaurobius ferox, assembly GCA_951213105.1. Taxonomy (NCBI): domain Eukaryota; kingdom Metazoa; phylum Arthropoda; class Arachnida; order Araneae; family Amaurobiidae; genus Amaurobius; species Amaurobius ferox. Next base: position 98,336,253 of record OX578148.1, read on the forward strand.
CCTTTAGATTATGCATTGATTATCGTAAACAAAATAAAAAGATAGTTAAAGATCGTTTTCCGTTACCACTAATAGAAGACGCTTTAGATCGTTTAGAACATGCGAAAGTATTCACTTCACTTGATCTACAGAACGGATTTCTTCATGTAGACGTGAATGAGAAAAGTACCAAATATACATCTTTTGTTACGCATGAAGGACAATATGAATTTCTAAAAGTTCCTTTTGGCTTATCTATTAGTCCAAGTGTGTTCCAAAGATATATCTATACAGTATTCAGAGATCCTTTGAGAGATAACACTCTAGTTATTTATATGGATGACCTGATTATTTCATCACGAAACGAAACAGAAGGAATAAAGAAACTGAGACGAATTCTGAAAGTAGCATCAGAATATGGACTAGAACTTAATTTTAAAAAATGTCAGTTTTTAAAACGAAAAGTTGAATTTCTAGGTTATTTGATTGAGAATGGAACGGTCCGACCCTCTCCAGCTAAAACTTTAGCCGTGAAAAAATTTCCTCAGCCAACAACGACGAAGCAAGTACAAAGTTTTCTAGGGTTATCGGGATATTTTAGAAAATTTATATCACAGTGTACCAGAATAACAAAACCGTTAAGCGATTTGCTTAGAAGTGAAACAGAATTTTGTTTCGGTACGGAACAAAAACAAGCTTATAATACTTTGAAAGAAATGTTATCTCAAAATCCAATTCTACACATTTTTTCACAAGGATCGACATTAGAACTACACACAGCCGCAAGTATATATGGATTTGGAGCTCTTTTACACAGGTCAGACGACGGAAAATTCTATCTGATTTAATATATGAGCAAAAAAACAACACCTCAGCAGGAAAAATATAGTAGTTACGAGTTGGAAGTACTCGCAATAATCGAAGCTTTGAAAAAGTTCAGGAATTACTTGTTGGGTTCAAAATTCAAAATTGTGACCGTTTGCAAAGCATTCAAAAAAACAATCGATAAGAAAGATCTCACTCAAAAAGTCACAAGATGGGCATTATTGCTGGAAGAATTTGATTATAAAGTTATTCATAGATACGGTAAACTGATGAAGCATGTAGATGCACTAAGTCGCAATGTCGCAATGCTGTTTTGATACTTAATAGTTCTCACGGGGAAGTGACCGCGAAAATCTATATCGCACAAGAAAAGGATGAACATGTAAAAATGATAAAAATCTTAATCGGTAAAGAAGAAAAAAAGTATTATCTAATTAAAAATGATATTTTATACAAATATGTAGATGGAAGAGAAGTGTTAGTAATACCTCAAGCGATGCAAAATCCGAGAAGTACACAAAAAAGGTATTTTTGCCGCAGCCAAAACTGAAGACGTTTTAAACCAAAGCCTATATATTCCAAATGCAAGAAAGCAAATAGAAAGTGTTATAGATAACTGTGTAAAATGCATTCTTTGTAATAAGAAGCGTGGGAAAGCCAAAGGGCTCTTACACCCAATACGAAAGGAAAATGTCCCACTAAGCACCTACCACATTGATTTCGTAGGACCATTTCCGTCCACAAACAAACAATACAAACATATATTCATAGTGATAGATGCATTTACAAAATTTACATGGTTCTATCCAATAAAATCTACATTGTCAAGAGACGCAATTGATAAGCTAAAATTACAACAAAACGTATTCGGCAGCCCCTTAAGAATAGTTTCAGACAAGAGAACAGCTTTCACGTCGAACGAGTTTGAAGATCATTGCCGCGAACAAGCAATAGAACACGTTAAAATAACCACAGGAGAACCAAAAATCTGATGTGGACAGCACATGACTTTCCCTGCAGACTTATATCCACGTTCTCTTTATTTTAATTAAATTTATTTCACTTTTATTCAATTTTCGTTCTCGTTCGGTAACCGGGCTTATTTTGAAAGGTGGCGTAGGGAAAGTACGAAAAACTAAAATATCTCGAGAACGGCTAGTCCTAGTGTAATGGGGTTGGTCTTATTCTTTTCGTCGTTAAACATTACGTATTAAACGGGCATTTAATGGATATATCTTAGTATACCTAGTTCTTTAATTTAGATTTTGAAGATTTTTGCGGGCCGTTTTGCAAAAAAAGGCAGGTTATTTTTTTCCGAATCGTACCAAAATCTAATCAGCACCAGAGTGACCTATACGTGACTCATCTACCAAATTTTGTGAAATTCGGTCCATTAGTTTTTCAGCTAGAGTGGATACAAGCTTTTGCGGGCCATTTCGCAAAAAAAGGCGGGTTCTTTTATTCCGAATCGTATCCAAAACTAATCAGCACTAGCCCCGCCCACAAGTGACTTACCTATCAAATTTTGTGAAATTCAGTCCATTAGTTTTTTAGTTACAGTGGATACAAAATCTGCACAGACAGACAGACACACAGACAGACAGACAGACAGACACACAGACAGACAAACAGACACACAGACAGACAGACAGACAGACACACGCACAGACGTCACGCTAAAAATGGTTTTTTCGTATTCTAGAGGTCTCGAAACGTGTAGATCCGTCGAAAACTCGAGTTGTGATTTTCGGTATGATTCCAATACTTTCCCTATACATTACCATGTATTGCAGGGAAAGTAAAAATCTGATGTGGGCAGCACATGACTTTCCCTGCAGATTTTATATCCTCGTTCTGTTTATTTTAATTAAATTTATTTCACTTTTAATTCAATTTTATTTCTCATTCGGTAACCGGACTTAATTTCATAGGTGGCGTAGAGAAATTACGAAAAACTGAAATATCTCGAGAACGGCTAGTCCTAGTGTAATGGGGTTGGTCTTATTCTTTTCTTCGTTAAAAATTACGTATTAAACAAGCATTTAATGGATATATTTGAGCATGCGTAGTTCTTTAGTTTAGATTTTGATGATTTTTGCGGGCCATTTTGTAAGAAAAGGCAGGTTATTTTTTTTCCGAATCGTACCAAAATCTAATCAGCACCAGGATGACTTACAAGTGACTCAACTACCGAATTTTGTGAAATTCGGTCCAGTAGTTTTTTAGCTAGAGTGGATACAAGCTTTTGCGGGCCATTTCGCACAAAAAGGCGGGTTCTTTTATCTCGAATTGTACCCAAAACTAATCAGCACCTGCCCCGCCCACAAGTGACTTACCTACCAAATTTTGTGAAATTCGGTCCATTAGTTTTTCAGTTAGAGTGGATACAAAATCTGCACAGACAGACACACAGACACACAGACACACAGACAGACACACAGACACACACACAGACGTCACGCTGAAAATGGTTTTTTCGTATTCTAGAGGTCTTGAAACGTGTAGATCCGTCGAAAACTCGAGTTGGGATTTTCGGCATGATTCCAATACTTTCCCTATACATTACCATGTATTGCAGGGAAAGTAAAAATCTGATGTGGGCAGCACATGACTTTCCCTGCAGACTTATATCCACGTTCTCTTTATTTTAATTACATTTATTTCACTTTTATTCAATTTTCGTTCTCATTCGGTAACCGGGCTTATTTTCAAAGGTGGCGTAGGGAAAGTACGAAAAACTAAAATATCTCGAGAACGGCTAGTCCTAGTGTAATGGGGTTGGTCTTATTCTTTTCGTCGTTAAACATTACGTACTAAACGGGCATTTTATGGATATATCTGAGTATACCTAGTTCTTTAGTTTAGATTTTGAAGATTTTTGCGGGCCGTTTTGCAAAAAAAGGCAGGTTATTTTTTTCCGAATCGTACCAAAATCTAATCAGCACCAGAGTGACCTATACGTGACTTATCTACCGAATTTTGTGAAATTCGGTCCATTAGTTTTTCAGCTAGAGTGGATACAAGCTTTTGCGGGCCATTTCGCAAAAAAATGCGGGTTCTTTTATTCCGAATCGTACCCAAAACTAATCAGCACCAGCTCCGCCCACAAGTGACTTACCTACCAAATTTTGTGAAATTCGGTCCATTAGTTTTTTAGTTACAGTGGATACAAAATCTGCACAGACAGACAGACACACAGACAGACAGACAGACAGACACACAGACAGACAGACAGACACACAGACAGACAGACAGACACACGCACAGACGTCACGCTAAAAATGGTTTTTTCGTATTCTAAAGGTCTCGAAACGTGTAGATCCGTCGAAAACTCGAGTTGTGATTTTCGGTATGATTCCAATACTTTCCCTATACATTACCATGTATTGCAGGGAAAGTAAAAAAGGAATGACAAATTGAACGAGTACACGGTACTGTTATGCCCGTGCTTTCAAAACTTTCAATAGAAGATCGGCTCAAATGGTTTAAACACGTAACTGATGTTCAGCGCATTGTTAATAGCTCCACTACAAGAAGTACGAAGTATACACCTTTTGAATTAATGGCAGGCGTGAAGATGAGAAACAAAGAAGACATGAAAATAGTAGAACTTCTTGAGGAAGAATATCTAAACTATATGGCGAAAGATATAGAGAAAATGCGAGACGACGCCAAGAACAATATCTTGGAATTGCAAGAAGAAAAGCGTCTGCAATTCAACCGGAAAAGAAAAAAAGCGCAAATATATAGGATCGGTGATATGGTTGCGATCCGAAGAACTCAATTTGGCACAGGTCTGAAGCTACGACCAACGTTTTTGGGCCTTATCGAGTTAGATCAGTAAAATCTAATGAGCGTTATGATGTAGAGAAAATTGGCAGCCATGATGGACCCAATGTAACGTCGACTGCAGCTGATGACATGAAGCCGTGGTCCGGGTAGAAAAGACACCTATCCAGACGCCATTTCTGTTCTTGTTTTTTGTTCTTTTTTTTTCTAATTTTAGGTTCCACACAACTTTCGAGGACGAAAGAATTGTCAGAATGGCTGAATGTGGGATTGTGGCCAACGGGAAGGTAGAGGACGTCACTAGAGGACATCGCCACCTACAGATGAGACTATATAAAGGAGTCGAAGCTAGACAGACGGGAGAGAGGAAAGAGGGGCTGGGACCCGAACTGACCAAAAAAGACACGCCCACTGGAGTGGAGCGCCATTGCTAACCACCTGCAAACATAATCAACACCTTTCATGGTCCGACAATTTATTTTCGATGTGGGGATGAATCTCTCTGAGACAGGCACCCCGTAATCAAGCGTCTTGGTGGAGGAACGAGGGAAAAGTTGATTGAGGAGGTCACTCATATGAGCTGGAAGACTCTGGCTGGAAGCCAGAGTTCAATTAGACGAGATGCTCTTAATCGCTTAGACGCTATTAACTGCTTAGAAGAAAGCAAGACCGAAACGGAGACGAAAGTGAAACGGCAAGGACGAAGTACAGTTGATGAAAAGGAGCGTGCAAAGACGATTGCTCGTGACGTTCGATATCTTCAACTTGTAAATAAATATTAATAGCTCAAACAGGATGTATAACCGAATGACTTAAGTAAAGGTATGGGGTTATGCAGAGTGGAGTAGTCTTTTACCAACTTCTCACCTGACAAACTCATATATATATATATATATATAAATATATATACTCATATATATGTATATATATATATATATATGAGTATACTTACATATATGAGTATACATGGATATACATACACTCAAGTGCAAAAAGTCGTGGGCTACCTCTAATATCATGCTGGGCCTCCTGTAGGTCAGCGACGTGCAGCAACTCAACGTAGCATGGACTCTACTAGTCAGCGGAAGTGTCCAGAAGAAATGTTCAGCCATGCTGTCTCGATAGCAGATCATAATCGCGTGGTCGAGATAGGTGCTGGAATTTGAGCAGGGATGGCTCTTTATATCATATCCAAGATATACTCCAAGAGGTTCCTGTCTGGCAACCTAGGTGGCTCAATTATGTGCTGGAATTGTCCATGTTATAACTGGCTACCCAGGTGTAGACCATATGTTGGCGTTCTGGCTAGTCGCTATCTGACACTGTATAAATATGGCTTAAGTATTATACATTTCTTTTTAAATGATTTAGTTCCAGACCACTAAATGTGGAAGACAATTCGATGTTCAAAACCGATGCGAAATACATCTTCTTGTAAAAACGTGGGACACTCTCAGTATATCGCGGTATAGCCAATAGATTGGAGCTCTTTAACTTGCATTTATTATTATTTGAGGCTGAAACTGACAAATCTGAAACCAACTATCACCAGTTCATATATGTTTCGTTCTCAATGCTGTCCCACACCGATTAACGAATAATTCTCTGGCAGCAGAAAAACATGCCTCAAGCTGCAATACATCTGGTATCCACTGAAGCTATGTATGGCTGATTTATGCAATGCTGCTTTAAGTTGATCTATAAAGACATGTATTGTACAATGCGGACAATTTCCATTTACTGCATTCTCATGTGTTCGACGTCTACAGTAGCTCAGCTTGCTGTACATCCACGAGAGTCACAACTTAGGGTTCCAGTAGACGCTATATGCATCCGAAAGCAGTAAGAACAAATCAGATGTGGGCAGAACATGACTTTCCCTGCAAACTTATATTCACGTTTTCTTTATTTTAATTACATTTAATTCACTTTTAATTCGATTTTCGTTCTCATTTGATAACTGGACTTATTTTTAAAGGTGACGTAGAGAAAATACGAAAAAACTAAAATATCTCGAGAACGGCTAGTCCTAGTGCAATGCGGTTGGTCTTATTATTTTCTTCGTTAAAAATTAGGTATTAAACAAGTATGTCATGGATATATTTGAGCATACGTAGTTTTTCATTTTAGATTTTTGCGATTTTTGCAGGCCATTTTGCAAAAAAAGCAGGTTATTTTTTTCTGAATCATACCAAAATCTAAGCAGCACCAAGGTGACCCACAAGCGATTTATTTACTGAATTTTGTGAAATTCGGTCCATTAGTTTTTCAGCTAGAGTAGATACAATCTTTAGCGGACCATTTTGCAACGATAGGCGGGTTCTTCTATCCCGAGTTGTACTCAAAACTAATCAGCACCAGATTTGCCCACAAGTGACTTACCTGCCAAGTTTTATGAAATTCGGTCAATTAATTTTTTAGTTAGAGTGGATACAAAATCTGCACAGACAGACAGACACACAGACAGACGCGCAGACTCACAGACACACAGACAGACACGCTAAAAATCGTTTTTTCGTATTCTAGAGGTCTCGAAACGTGTAGATCCGTCGAAAACTCGAGTTGAGATTTTCGACATTATTCCAATACTTTCCCTATACATTACCATGTATTGCAGGGAAAGTAAAAATCTTATGTGGGCAGCACATGACTTTTCCTGCACACTTATATTCACGTTCTCTTTATTTTAATTAAATTTATTTTACTTTTAATTCAATTTTCGTTCTCATTCGGTAACCGGACTTATTTTCAAAGGTGGTGTAGAAAAAATACGAAAAACTAAAATATCTCGAGAATGGCTAGACCTAGTGTAATGGGGTTGGTCTTATTCTTTTCGTCGTAAAAAATTACGTATTAAATGAGCATTTAATGGATATATTTGAGTATACCTAGTTCTTTAGTTTAGATTTTGACGATTTTTGGGGGCCATTTTGCAAAAAAAGGCAGGTTATTTTTTTACAAATCATACCAAAATCTAATCAGCACCAGGGTAACACACAAGTGACTCATCTACCGTATTTGGTGAAATTCGGTCCATTAGTTTTTCAGTTAGAGTGGATACAAGCTTTTGCGGGCCATTTCGCAAGAAAGGCGAGTTCTTTTATCCCGAATCGTACCCAAAACTAATCAGCACCAGATCCGCCCACAAGTGACTTACCTACCAAATTTTATGAAATTCGGTCAATTACTCATTTAGTTAGAGTGGATACAAAATTTGCACAGACAGACACACAGACACATACACAAACGTCGCGCTAAAAATTGTTTTTTCGTATTCTAGAGGTCATGAAACGTGCAGATCCGTCGAAAACTCGAGTTGTGATTTTCGGTATGATTCCAATACTTTCCCTATACATTACCATGTATTGCAGGGAAAGTAAAAAAATGCAGTCATGCCTGGCATGACCCCCTCTCCTGGGTGTTCTGCAGTAAAATGAAGATTGGTATGTGTGTTCTAACTCATGAACCAATACGCACACACTATAGCGCAGAAATTCCTCCCGGACGCCCAATTTGCTGCTCATGTCTTCGGACGAGCCGGTCGTTCTGGGTTTTCGACACTATAGCGCAGCTGACGTGTCGTTATAGAATTTCTCTCAAGAGATGTTTATCTCGGGCATGACTGACTTAATTCTTTTTTACATGGCTGGGCGCATATGCTGTCACGGAAATATAAATCACTGGGGAAAGCGTAACCAGCACCATTTAAAATCTCTGTGCATGTTTGCGTCTGCATATTGCCACTTCAAAACGAACAAACAATCTTCAATTGTAATAATGCGAAAACTTGATGTGTTGCAACGACTTTCAAAATTCGCCCTAGTCCATGGCGATGAAATGCTAAGCTCGTCGACATCAAAACGATATATTACTTTCCTTATATACATAATGCATAAGGAAAGTATTGTGACCGAGTCGAAAATTCGAAATCGAGTTTTCGACGGGAGAGCACGTTTCAAGCATCCCTGATCACGAATCAAACATTTTTGAAGTGATGTCTGTCTGTGTGTGTGTGTGTGTGTGTGTGTGTGTGTCAGTGAGTCTGTGAGTCTGTGGAGACGATCACTGACGAACGAATGGACCGATTCAAGCCAAATTTGGTACAAAAATCACAATCCGTAAACACTGGAGGCCTATTGTTTTTATACGCAATCGAATGTTCAGAACACCCCTAAATTTTCGAATGAAATTTGGAAAAAATCGTCAAAAAATCAAAACCACTAATAAAGTTACACAAATAGACATTTCTTATGTAATTTTTCATTAGAAAACGATTGACATAAATTTTAGAACGCTAACATGAACCGTTCTCGAGATATTGTTCATTTTTCAAAAAAAATATCAAAAAGTCATATAAAATAAAAATAAAAAATATTTCCTATTGAGAAACATGGTTACTTTTCATATGTAATACCATGCAATAAATTGAGTGATATCATTCTCATGGATCTAGCTCGTTCCATTCATGAAAAAAGATACTTTGAGTAATACTTTTGTATTTGAACGCCAATAGGCATTTATCTGCTGTAATAATAACTTATATCTTAGTGCATAACACTTGGCGAGAATTTGGCAGAATGCCGCCAACTTGGCGACTTTTTGAAATGTTGCCAAATTAACGAAAATCTCGCCAAATGGATAAAAACGACGCTAAATCAATGAAAATGACGACTAATTGTCGAAAATTCAATATCTTGGAAAGAATATTAGTATCTACTATAAGAAAAACCTACTTTTTACTGTAAAAGTAGTAAATTCATTACATTATATAAGAAAAGTCATGTGGTGTCCACATCAGATTTTTTTGATCGGTTGCCGGGCTGATAGCCCAATTTTATATCAAAGAACCTTTATTTCTCTGACTGTAATGGCAACGGAAGAGGGCAGTGTTTTTCAACTCGTCCTGTAAGTTTTAATTCTAATGTTCATTTCTTTTCTTTACATTAAGAACAATTGCCAAGTTGTAAGTTAGAAATATGTACATTTAAGTTTAATATGTGGAAACTAAGTTTCATAAAATGTTCTTTATAGTGCATGCAAGTTTGAGATCCAGCATCATATATGTTAGGTAACAAATGCCGTCGACGACAGGATGCATCTCCATGCAAGGTTAGTTCTGATTTGATTTCAAAGTGATTGTGTTTTAAGTTTCATTTCAAAGTGACTGCTCAAAATGAATACGAAAAACTAAATGGTTACTTTTTAAGCAGAACATACAAAGTTAAGACGTCTGTTTGCTATGTCATGTAATCAACTGAATGGTTTAAGTGCTCAAATCGATTTTGATATTAAGTAATTGCAAGTAATGTTTAATAAAATTAACTATACGGTTCAGCGTTTATTCACTGTAGATTTTGAAATAAATGCACTGGTTCGCAAGAAGCATTTAACGTTACGGGATCATACGGGTATCGCTTCATTGAAATCGAAACTTTATACCAAAGTACTTTAAGGAGCCATGAAATGTACAAGTATTTTATGTCAACCACGAAATCATGTCTGGATAAACTCTAAAAATTACCGAAGTTGAATTTGAAAGACCTTGATTTAAATCCGCGATCATGGGTACCTTTCTGGGGGTCCCCCGTGGGATAAGTAATCGAAGCGACTGCTTGAGGCCTCGTATTTGGAGAGGGCCTCAAAATTGGAATGAATAAAAAACATGATCAAAAACCTTTCTTAAATGATTTTTTTAAGCTAATTATTTCAACCTATACCATTTTACCATTCATTAGCCCTTTATTATTTTGAATTTTATCTTAAGTCATTCGGGTTTCAGTACTTGCAATCTGAATAGGGTTTGAACCTCTAAAGGTATCATTTTATTAGTTTTCATCTCTTCACTATCTGTATTGTGTGATTACAAGAGTACCATATACTGAGCTTAATGGAATTCGGTTTTAATTCTCTTGCCTAATCTTAATTCCCTCCTCTCTCTGCCTGAACTATAACTAGAGCTCCCTTCTAAGACCCATTAGAAAATATCATGGCTATTTCCATAGTCGAACAGCAGTGTAATTCCAATTTTCGGACCCGTAACCAACAGCTTAGTCGACAGTAATGTACGAGATATTTTTCGCATTCGACATGAGGCCTCATATACTATATTTTATATTTGATGTGAAGCCCCCTATACGATATGTTACATTCGACCCACAGAACTCAATGTGGAACGATATAACCGTGGGTATGATGTTTTTTAAAATTACCCTCATTAAGGGCCTCCAAATACACGTTTTATTAGTAATATGTTTTTGCATGTAAAAGTATATTTATGCTAACACTGAAAGAGGCACTAGAAAAAAAATCTGATGTGGGCAGCACATGACTTTCCCTGCAGACTTATTTCCACGTTCTCTTTATTGTAATTTAATATATTTCACTTTTGATTCAATTTTCGTTCTCATTTGGTAACTGGGATTATTTTCATAGGTGCCGTAGAGAAAATACATAAAACTAAAATATTTCGAGAACGGCTAGTCCTAGTGTAATGGAATTCGTCTTATTCTTTTCTTCGTTAAAAATTACGTATAAAACAAGCATTTATAGGGTATATTTGAGCATACGTCGTTTTTTTATTTTAGATTTTAGTGAGTTTTGCGGGCCATTTGGCAAAAAATGGCAGGGTTTTTTTTCGAATCGTACCAAAATCTAATCAGCACCAGAGTGACCGACACGTAAATTATTTGCCGAATTTTGTTAAATACGGTCCATTAGTTTTTCAGCTAGAGTGGATACAATCTTTTGATTCCATTTCGTAAAAAAAGACGGGTTCTTTTATTCCGATTCGTACCTAAAACTAATCAGTACTAGATTCGCCCACAAGTGACTTACCTACCAAATTTTATGATATTCGGTCCATTAGTTTTTTAGTTAGAGTGGATACAAAATCTGCACAGACAGACAAACAGACAGACACACAGACACACACACAGACACACACACAGGCGTCACGCTAAAAATAGTTTTTTTCTTATTCTAGAGGTGTCGAAACGTATAGATCCGTCGAAAACTCGAGTTGCGATTTTCGGCATGATTCCAATACTTTCCCTATACATTACAATGTATTGCAGGGGAAGTAAAAAGTAGCACAGTTCATCTCAGCTTAAGTGGACGCTTAGATGATCCTATGTTTATTAGGACGCATGATTGCTATATTCCGAAAACAAAAAGCTGGAAGTTTTCTTACAGTTACTGCAACTATTGGCCATTTGGCACTGAAGTTCGATAAAAAGCATGAAACTTGGATCTATCAAAGTTAGTCGCTGCACTGGAAGAGTGTTTCAAAGGCTGGGGAATATAGCAAAAAATGTGCGCAGATAGTTCGTATTTATTATACTTCTTAAGAAAGGTGTCGAATTGATCTGACTTCTATACTGTTACTTAGTAATATTTAAAATAAATAGTGCAAACTCATACATTTATATTTGATATGCACAATATAAATAATTTAAAATAACAGTGTCGAACAACGTACATAATCCCTTAAACTCAAATACACATTTTAAATAATATGTTGCTTCTTTTAACAATTTTTCTTTTTCATAAGTGTAATAAAAGGCACGATTTAAAAACATCACGTTGACGTTATGTGGAAGATAAAGAGTATGTAATATAAAATCGATCTTGTTCAATTTGTGAGCATCAACACACGACGTAAAATTATTTATAAAATACTTAAGTAAATATATTTCTAAATAAAATTATAAGGAAATGCTTATTATCTTTCATATTTCAATTTTATAAAACACTCTTATGCAAAAGTATGTAACCTTTTAAAAAGTATGTTATATATTTCATATTATAAATGAAAAGTCACCCATGATATAGATGGTTTAAGGAATTTAAGCTAAAATTATTATGTTATGCAGTGAAACATTTTCTTCTTGAAGAAATTTCAATAGGTATAATTCCAGAGTTCACTTCAACGATAAGAACTTGCAACTCCTTCTCAGTAGCTTAACGGTAGGGCGTCGGCTGGCCATCACGAAGATACTTGTTTTTATTTTTTAAAGCAAAAATATATTTTACAATCGCGATCAAACGAATTAGTAATGCAAGTTAGTGTTGTTGTTGTTGAAACCCAGACCGTCCGACCTACCAGGAAGGTGTAAGGTAACTGTTTGGACGGTCGGGAAGTGCCACCCAATTTAGACCGGAACCCAGTGGGGGAGGCATCCACTGGGACCGTACCCTCTTTCCCCTACCACCAACCTCTCGGAAGGACTTTCGGTCCCACATGTTTAACGTGATCGTACTCCGCATGAACACGGCGGCAGTTTTGGCAGTGGCTGGAATCGAACCCGGGCCTACCGAGTGCAACTCCAGCGCGCTAACCAATGGGCTACCGCGCCCGATGCAAGTTAGTGTAGTTATGTTGGAATTAATGTAAGTTTCATACTTTATTTTTCATTTTTTTGCTCGAAATAATTAATATAAGTAACTCTAACATAACGACAAATGACAGAATGGACCAGAAAAGACGTTGGCGACTTCATTAATGGAGTGCCCTGGCTCCAACAGCAAGCCAGAATCTTCCAACAGCAAGCCAGAGTAAAAAATCCTACCGAACATATTTTCTGTGTTATAATGAACCTCATCTAATCCAAAATCAACCCTAACACTCTGCAAAACATTTTGAGTATTGAAACTGTTAGGTGCAAACGAGTTATCTTTAATCCACGATTAGTTTTCATTTTATTCAAGGAGCAATTGGTCACTATTGGATACATTATTTGAAATTTTCATATGTCCACAGACGACAACAGTAATTTTCGCCTAATAAAACGTCACGGATGGGTTTGCTATTTGAGAATTTGTATTGAGTGCTTAATTTTTGGAATGCAGTGTATATTTTAGGCAGTTTGATCCAAATATACCAATGTTAAGTTCGCCAATGTTATAATTTGGTATTATTATTCTTGAATTCGAGTTCTGAGTAATAAAGTATGACAACTTTTAAACTGTAATTCTGACATTATTATATTTTTATCGCTCCAGAAACCCTTGCCATGTGCAGTATAAAAGCAACAATCAAATATTATTACTTTAGTGAGAATTGAAAAATAATCTAAATATATATTTGATTTTATATTCGAATCTGCATACAATGTTTCTATGTAATCATTGTCGTACGCTTTTTACTCTTTTTGAGCTTCCAGATCAACGGAAAAAATTGACAATTTCAAAAATTCAAATAAACTGAGACGATATAAATGGAACATCTTTTTCACTAATTTGCCTCTTTGAAATATGCGCGATTATATTATGTTAATGCTATAATTTGAAACGGTCTTTGATATACAAGATTGCGAACCATCAAAGCGCATGTTAAAAGACTAATTATATATAATGTATTGTTTTGAACATATAATATTTGGCTTTCTTAATTGCATTTCTACACTGTTAATTATTAATTAATTATTGCCGCCTTACAGTGTTCAGAATGTTTTATATTCTTTTTGTGTTATAAATGCATTACCTCAGCTCAGACTGTAAGCCTTATGCAATAATATAAAAAACATATCAAAGGCTTCTTATTTTATGAGCTTTCTATCTTTTTACTTAATTTATTTCTCCTTTTATGCCACGAAAAATCTGGTTGAGGCAAAAGTAAAGGAACGTTATGAAAAAAAAATCTGCAGAGTTAAGAAGAGTTCTTAGGAATGTTCGTTCATTAGAACAATTTATCTTAATTCTCAGATGCTTGGGAAAGAATACAAGAAAAATAAAATAAAAGTCAGAAAATATGTGTATATACAAAAAATTGAATGGAATGTTTTAATGAAAATATTTATGTTTGACAGATTTTTGCCATAAAATCAGATTTATAATAAATATGAAAAATATCTAATTAAATGCATGCATATTATATCTGTCGATAAAAAAATAATATTTTCTATTTAATGAAAACATTAATGTTATTAAAACATAGCACAGTCCACAAATTATGTTTAACAGAGTAATATACATTATTAGAATCTATATTATTTTGGAAATATTGTATACGTATTACTTGTCGCAGCGAAATTTACAAGTTTTAAGGTTTTGAAGGTAATTAGTGAGTTGACATGATGTTGTTTCATTTTCTGCGAACTAAGCTGAATGATTCACTTACATGAATTTGAGAATTTGTATCAGAGGGTTAAAGTATACCCTGTTTTGAGTCATTTCATATATTTCTGAAAAACAAGCCAGAAGTATGAGTGGAATAGGTGATGTTTCAAAAACTGAGGCAGTAGTTATTTTGTAAGAAACCTATTGTGAATAATTTGATCACAGCTGCAAGTAGTTTATAAGCAATCTCACCATTTATTAAATTTAACAGCACGGATATAAAATAAACATATTATTCAATAATAACTTGAAACCAAATAATTTTATGGCACAGAGTTTTGGCACATTTATATGCAAAGCTTGTAAGCAAAAGCATCATACTCTGCTGCGCATTTTCAGACCTGATTATACAGTTTATTCTTAATCAGTTAAGGGGGAAGAAGGGAAGAACATGGTCTAAGTTCTTTAGTAGAACGTATGATCGATGCAAATTGATATTGTTTACAACACTTAATACGGTCTTGAACTGTGTGGAAAAGTCTATGTAGAGTACTGATAGATAATAAGCTCGCAAAAATCATTAATTCCAAAAAAGTGTTGTGATCGACTGGGATTATCGGTAAGACAAACAACACATTGTATTGCCGATCCGGTGTTCGAGCGGTCAGGGGCATGCGTTTCCGCCTGATCGCTGGATTGACGGGTTGCGGGTTCGAATCCCGCCAGTGGGCATGGATGTTGCCTTGTCGAGGGCAAGTCAGACTTCTGCCCTTCGGGGAGCCTCTATAAAAGTGAAGTTGCAATTTTTCTCCAATTCGCCATGGGATAAGGGGTCTTGTGGACGTGGTGTGTAGGCCCCCCTTCGCCACGGAGGAATTAGCAAAGAACAAACACATTGTATTAATGATATAAATGTTATGATTGCTGAAACATTGTTGTGTGAGGCAGATTTAATACTGGCAGCCCATTTCAATAACAATTTTTTGTTATGGTTGATGCACTTACTAAAGAAAGTTACTGCCAAATTGTCTAACTTCTGGACCTATTTGCATAACCTATTTGCCCCACTTAGAAGGTGATTCTGATTGGAGCTGATCTGCATACAGATATAATTATTGTATTTGGAACAAGCATACCTGTGTGTTCTTCATTTGCTATTAATTCTATGGTAGTGTCCAAAATTATGTTTACATGCACAAAATCACAGATTCAACAATTGTTCCATATAATTGGATTTTTGGGGATGATTACATAACATCATAACACATAAATACTCACAGAAAAATCGAATATGAGTGCATGCGATGTAAAAAAAATCATAAAACAATTGAAATTGAAATAATGTGTGGCTAGGAGATTTTCGAAAATATTTAATAACTTGGAATCACATGCAGACTTTTGAAATTTATAGGGAATGTAATCTTCCCTATTTCGTATACATATATCATAAAGCGTTTTTATGATCTACATAAGGTGGTTAATTAGATATTATGACAGTAAGTTCCACTCCTCCAGCAGTACCGTTTTCAAGGCATTACGATCTGCATGAGGAGCATCACCAAGAAACAGGGGTTATAAAGGTGTCCCATAAGTTCTCAGTAGGGTTCAAATCAGGAGAGTTGACTGACCAATTTATTCGTTCATTGCCTTCGCTTTCAAGATATTCATCTACCAGGCTGACTCAGAAAATGTTAATGTTCGACGACCCCCCCCCCCCCCTTAGAAAATAAAAAACAAGACATGAACTGTGGAGCTGATAGAGTGCGGACATTGAAGAAAACATCCTGGACAAGGATGCTCGTCTTCAAAAACTACAGTTGCTTTAATAAATGATTAGTGCCTCGGCAAATTATGAATTCGCAATCAATGAACGAATGCCACTAATCTGGTACCATAAGTGGATCATTTTGACTCCACCGTGTGTGTTGTAAAGTGCCTTGCTGCCACAACAGGGAATCGGACCCTGAATTTCATAACTTGCCAGCCTATTCTCTACGGTTGAGCTACTGGGACATTGCAAGCATTTATCGTTGAAGAGGACTCCGCATTCTCCACTCTCTAATGTTAGATTGGCGGGTAATGGACAATCTACCTGACCACCCCCTAATATTTTTACTTCAGGTAGGCCTCCTGATATAACTATTTTTACAAGGTTACTATCTTGTGTGGGCTGTATCCTCTCAATTTGAAATCAGCGCTCAATCTTCCAGAGTCCTCTGAAGCCATACTAGTCGTACAAGGGTCACTTTCAGACCTCCGATATTTTTGCACTAAACTAACCTACAGGGGTGATTCAGGCGCCATGGTAAAGTGCCTTGCTGCTTCAAATGTGAATCGAACCCGGGATCTCTGAATTGGCCAGTCAACGCTCTACCGTTGAGTTACTGGAACGAAATTCCATGTTCTTTTGGTTAAAGTGAACTCCACAGTGTGGTTCAGATCGTGGAGAAATATGTACCTATTTGCTATATATGATAGTGGGGTTAATTATTGTATGTGGTAGAGAATAAAAATGATTGAACAAGAATCACATATCCGATCTGCCTAAGATTGTAAGTGCCAAAAAATAATGATACTGAGATACTAATATATTGATAACTTTAACTTTTGTGTATTTAATGAACTACCCAAGTAAGGAAAATTAACTTTCAGCGTCTGAAAATAGCAACAGCAAAGATGGATTTACTTCGTATTCCAACGCAGTGCCTAACACTACGCATATGATTAAATTTAATTATTTTGTAACAATAAATAATTGTCACCATTAATATATAATGAATTTCAGAATTATCATCACAATTTCATTCGATTGCATTCGAAGAAACAGCATTAGAAATGAGCCTAAACTCTGCTTAATTGTGAGAATTTATTTTTTTACGAATTTTCGACGTTCAAAAAATAAAAAATCTGATGTGGGCACCACATGACTTTTCTTATATAATGTAATGAATTTACTACTTTTACAGTAAAAAAAATAGGTTTTTCTTATAGTAGATACTAATATTCTTTCCAAGATATTGAATTTTCGACAATTAGTCGTCATTTTCATTGCTTTAGCGTCATTTTTATCCATTTGGCGAGATTTTCGTTAATTTGGCAACATTTCAAAAAGTCGCCAAGTTGGCGACATTCCACCAAATTCGTCACCAAAATCTCGCCAAGCGTTATGGACGAAGAAATAAGTTATTCTTACAGCAGATAAATGACTATTGGCGTTTAAATACAAAAGTATTATTCGAAGTATATTTTTTCATGAATGAAACGATCTAGATCCACGAGAATGATGTCACCTAATTTATCGCATGGCATTACATATGAAAAGCGAACATGTTTCTGAATAGGAAATAATTTTTTTTAATTTTATATGACTTTTTGATAATTTTTTTGAAAAATCTGCAATATCTCGAGAACGGTTCATGTTAGCGTTCTAAAATTTATGTCAATCGTTTTCTAATGAAAAATTACTTAAGAAATGTCTGTTTGCGTAACTTTATTAACGGTTTTGATTTTTTGACGATTTTTTCAAAATTTCATTCGAAAATTTTGGGGAGTTCTGAACATTCGATTGCGTTTAAAAACAATAGACTTCCAGTGTTTAAGGATTGTGATTTTTGTACCAAATTTTGTTCGAATCGGTCCATTTGTTCATCAGTTATCGTCTCCACAGTTTCACTGACACACACACGCACACACACATATTTTCACACACACACACACACACACATATGTTCACACACACACACACACACACACATATGTTCACACACACACACACACACACACATACTTTCACACACACACACACACACATACTTTCACACACACACACACATACTTTCACACACACACACACATACTTTCACACACACACACACACACACACACATACACACACTCACACACACAGACATCGATTCAAAAATGTTTGATTCGTGATCAGAGATGCTTGAAACGTGCTCTCCTGACGAAAACTCGACTCCGTCACAATACTTTCCTTATACATTATGTATATAAGGAAAGTAAAAATTCGGCTTAACAATCTCTATTTTCGCCATGAATAAAATTTCGGCAAAAGTTTCAGTTTCTGTAATCAGTTTTCATCTTCGCTGACCGGTTCTGCCCTATTGGTGGTCGTCAAATTCAAGTACATTTTTTAAACAGTATATAACTAGATTATATTCTGCTATTTTTCTCAGTTACCTCATTTTTGTGTATATGATAACAAAACTTTACACATTAAAACCCATTAACGTTTGTTGATAGAAAAAACTACCAACGCAAAAATATGTTTTGTTAACTAACAGATAACAAAAGTAAAAATCTAGGAAAATGTTTTGTTTAAAAAATTGAAGTTCCCGTTAATGGAAAACTTTTCGTATACTTTGGTACATCAAGATGTTTCGTAAATTGGTTAGCAATGGTGCAAGAGTGTTTTTTTTCTCCAAATATATATATTTTAATACATAAGGTTATTTTTCTTTTGATAGAAATATATTTTTATACTTCAGCTTACTTTTTACGTTTTTTTCTGGTTTTTTTGTTGTTTTTTCATGATATCGAGCTTTTCTAATCAATAGAAGATATATGTGAACTCAACATTCTTATATTTATAACTACAAAACATATCTAGCTGTGTCCGGCTCCTAAATAAGCAACGGCTACATAAAGAGTAACTTATACTACAACTAACGCCCTAACTATATAAATATTGGTTTTTTACCAATGTTTATTATTGAAATTACTAAATGAGCCCCCAAAATAAATTAATTGCTAATTTATTTTATGAAAAAGGTAGTTACTTTTAATACCAATAAGTTACTTTTATTTCATTTATGTAATTTTTTTGAATTACAGCCTAACACTATATTAAATAAACGTTGTAGATATAGATTTCCAAAATAAAAATATGATAATCTAAAAATTAATAATCTAAAACTTATCAATAAGCAATATATCTGTCCAGGATTTTTTCTCAGTAGTATTAATAAATTTAATGTATACATGGCAAAGTATGTGCTTCATAGAATTATTTTATTACTTCTATTTTAAAAAAATAATACATAATTTGTGTTTTAATATACTACTTATATCATTCCATTTATTTACTATTTCAAATTACTCATTAAATACTAAGAAATTAAAGCCGTGTAGGTACATAAAATAACAAAATAAATAAATTTTAATTATATAAATAATAGTAAAAACTGCATGCAATCCGCGTACATCGACTCAACGGGTGTGATACGAACCCCCCATCTCAAATCACAAAAGCAATATCCGTCCCTTATCGAGACACTACCGACGGACACAGTTTACATCACAATTTCCACGATCTTAACACAATTATACTAATTTATATATTGGTCATATATATATACCGCAAACACAGTAATTTCCAATCAATAGGTATTCTCTACTTAAATAATGCAGATACAAATAACACCATACTCAATTTCCAAATCGACTGTTTTGAAATAAAATCATTCTCACGATAGAAATAAAATTTCCAAACCTCACACAATCTATCATCACACATCAGTACGTATACAAGCAGTAAGCGCATGCGAGAATGGACAACATGAATTCTCCTCCTGTAGTCGTGGCTTCTATTGGTAAGAAACATGATGGTCGCACGGAAGAAAATGACTCAAAGATTTTAAGAGTTCGCCTGCATAAAAATTTTATATATGATAAATGGATGGTTTTAGGAAATTGCGTTTTGTTTAAGAGCAGTGCGAGATATTTAAAGTAACTGGTGGTAAATTATGAACATGGATTTGCTCGTCAGTTTTGTATATCGCAATTTAAAATCGGGTACGTTTTAAAGACATAAAAGTGTATATTATTTTAAATTCACGAAAATTCGACTCAATTTAAATTTTTAACAGAATTTTTCAATTATTTTGCTGAGGTTGAGATAGAAAACCCGTGGTATTTTTTTCGATAAAGAACCGATTTTTGTGAATGTCGCCCGAAATTTTTGTACATCGGACTAAAACATAAAATAACAAATCAATTTACCAATTTTCATGGACTTACAATGCTTAGAATTTCTGCTACAGTCTGCATAGACACACTCACAGAAATTATCCTTTATTATGTAAAGTATAAATACACTTTTCACTTTCCCCCATGTTTTGGTTAATATTCCTTATTTAATTGGATTATTAATTCAACTGCTTTGCATCAGTTCGATTTCTATCAGTTGTTATCTATATTAGTTTCGCCTTATGATTTGTATAACGAAACACATTATGATATTATTGCCTGTTTATACGCTTCCACAAAATAGTTCTTGATTGAATAATGCAACATTTTTACTTTACTTATATACATATTATGAATGTATAAGGAAAGTATTGTGACGGGGTCGAAAATCTAAATTCGAGTTTTCGACGGTAGAGCACGTTTCAAGCATCTTTGAACGCAAATCGAACATTTTTGAGGTGATGTCTGTATGTGTGTGTGTGTGTGTGTGTGTGTGTGTGTGTGTGCGTATCAGTGAGCCTCTCGAGACGATATCTCATGAACAAACTTAGCGATTCGAATGAAATTTGGTACAAAAATTACAACCCGTGAATACTGGACGCCTATTGTTTTCAAACACAATCGAATGTTCAAAACATCCCTAAATTCTCGAATGAAATATTTAAAAAATTCATCAAAAAATCAAAACTTTTCATAAAGTTACGCAAATAGATAATTCTTATGTAATTTTTCCTTAAAAGACGATTGACATAAATTTTAAAACGCTAGCATGAACCGTTTTCGAGATATCGCACATTTTTCAAATAGATTTATCAAAAAATCCTTTAAATTAAAAAATATAAATTAACTGTTGAGAAACATGTTCACTTTTCATATGCCATGTCATGCGATACATTTGGTGACATCATTCTCGTGGATCTAGCTCGTTCCATTCACGTGAAAAGATACTTTGTGTAATACTTTTGTATTTGAAATGCAATCTGATATAAGAATAACTTATATGTCCGTTCATAACGCTTAGCAAGATTTTAACGACGAATTAATCTCGCCAAATGGATAAAAATGACGCAAAATCAATGAAAATGACGTCAAATTGACGAAATGTCAATATCTTGGAAAGAATATAAATATTCACTATAAGAATAACCTATTTTATTTTACTGTAAAAGTAGTAAATCCATTGCATTATATAAGGAAAGTCATGTGCTGCCTACATCAGATTTTTATTTTTGAATTTCCATTATATCTGTTCTGTGTTGAGTCAGAGTTAAATACTTTTATCTTTGATAGTGTATAACTAAAAATAATGTAGCGTATAATGAAATAGTGTATAATAAATAGAGTATGATACAATTACAGCAGAAATCATGAATTAAGCTGTCCCGTTATGAAATTTTAAATCTGTGATTGCATGTTTAATTTACTTTGGTCCACTACCTATGTGTTCTATGCTATCGGTAAGCCTAATGAGGCTTACAATTCTAATTCTTCGTTTTTAATTACATAACTTAACTTTCTATATTCCTCCTTAATCCGTTTGTATTTCTTTCTTTAACGTGCTGGATGAAGTAAAATCAGCAGAGATTACTGAATCCAATAACCTTTGTAGATGTCTTTGGAAATAATACTCCCGAAGTTTAGATTTAATACAACATTTTATTTTCCTGAAGTCATTTGGTGCGCGCTATCATTCTAAATCCTATGTCCTTTATGCGCGTGGAGTTTCATGGAATTATGTATAACGAAGATTTTAGTTTAGAACTTTTAGATCTTGATTATTAACATCAGTGAATTTTAATTAGGAAAATATTTCAGATTACCAAGCTACGTTTTGAAAGTGAATGCAGATTATTAATTGCTGTAATATTTTGCAAGCACGTATACCGTATTTCCAAAGCATTAATACCATGAAAGAAAGACGGTTTCAATATGAGTTCGTTATAATACGGTGATAATCTTCTCTCAAAGATTTTAAAGTGCACAATGCAGATTATTATAAAATTAAATTTAAGTGAATTTCACTTGACTCCAAAAGTGTTGAATCATGGAAATGAACTAATCAACTGCATTAAAGGCTATTGGATTACTATATTGTTATATCGTGACCTGCTTTCAAAAACGAAAATTGACTTTCGATCATTATCTACACTATTTTTCTTCATTCAAGTTGACGGAATATTTTGATTAACATGCATCTGGAAATTCATACTGAACTGATTGTGAAGGCGCTAACAATACGTTTTGTTGTTCTGTGAATGTCAAAGTCCTGACCAAATCCTGACCGATGAGCGGATCCATGATTCGGCATAATCTGCGCGTTTATTCAGTAAAAAATCTCATGCGGGCAGCACATAACTTTCCTTAAAGAATGCAATGTATTTACTATTTTCACAGTTAAAAACATCTGATGTGGGCAACACATGACTTTCCTTATATAATGTACTGAATTTACTACTTTTACAGTAAAAAAAATGGGTTTTTCTTATAGTAGATATTTATATTATTTCCAAGATATTGAATTTTCGAGTATTAGTCGTCATTTCCATTGATTTAGCGTCATTTTCACTCATTTGGAGAGATTTTTGTTAATCTGGCAACATTTCAAAAAGTCGCCAAGTTGGCGACATTCCGCCAAATTAATCGCCAAAATCTCGCCAAGAATTATGGACGAAGAAATAAGTTATTCTCACAACAGACAAATGACTATTGGCGTTCAAATACAAACGTACTACTCAAAGTATCTTTTTTCATGAATGGAACGAGCTAGATCCACGAGAATGATGTCACCCAATTTATCGTATGGTATTACATATGAAAAGTGAACATGTTTCTCAATAGGAAATATTTTTTTTTATTTTATGGCTTTTTGATAATTTTTTTAAAAACTGTGCAATATCTCGAGAACGGTTCATGTTAGCGTTCTAAAATTTATGCCAATCGTTTTTCAATGAAAAATTACATAAGAAATGTCTATTTGCGTAACTTTATTAGTGGTTTTGATTTTTTGACGATTTTTTCAAAATTTCATTCGAAAATTTAGGAGGGTTTTGAACATTCGATTGCGTATAAAAACAATAGGCTTCCAGTGTTTACGGATTGTGATATGTGTACCAAATTTGGTTCGAATCGGTCCATGCGTTCGTCAGTTATCGACTCCACAGTCTCACTGACACACACACACACACACATACTTTCACACACACACACACACATACTTTCACACACACACACACACAGACATCACTTCCAAAATGTTTGATTCGTGATCAGGGATGCTTGAAACGTGCTCTCCCGTCGAAAACTCGAATTCGAATTTTCGACCCCGTCACAATAATTTTCTTATGCATTATGTGTATAAGGAAAGTAAAAATGGTATTCTTACAGTAGATACTCATATTCTTTCCAAGACATTAAATTTTCTTCAATTAGTCGTCATTTTCATTGATGTAGCGTCATTTCTATCCATTTGGCGAGATTTACTTAATTTGACAGCATTCAAAAAAGTCACCAAGTTGGCGACATTCCGCCAAATTCGTCGCCAAAATTTCGCCAAGCGTTATGGACGGAGAAATAAGTTATTCTTCAAGCAGATAAATGACTATTGGCGTTCAAATACAAAAGTATTACTCAAAGTATCTTTTCTCTTGAATGGAACGAGTTAGATCCACGAGAATGATATCATCAAATTTATCGCATGATATTACATATGAAAAGAGAACATATTTCTTAAGAGTTAATATTTTTTTTTTATTTCACTTGATTTTTTGATAAATTTAATCCAAACATGTTCAATATCTCGAGAACATTTCATGCTAGCGTTCTACAGTTTGTGTTAATCGTTTCCTAAGGAAACATTACATAAGAAATGTCTATTTGCATAACATCATTAAATGTTTTGATTCTTTGATAATTTTTTCAAAATTTCACTCGAAAATTTTGGGGATTCTGAACATTCGATTGTGAACAAAAACGAAAGGCTTTCAGTATTCACGGAATGTGATTTTTGTACCAAATTTCATTCGAATTGCTCAATTTGTTTGAGAGATATCGTCTCCACGGGCTCACTGATACACGGACACACGCACACACATACTTTCACACACACACACAGAGAGAGAGAGAGACATCACTTCAAAAATGTTTGATTCGTGATCAGGGATGCTTGAAACGTACTCTCCCGTAGAAAACTCGAATTCGAATTTTTGACCCCCGTCACAATACTTTCCTTAAACATTATGTATATAAGGAAAGGATACAGGGATTTCATTTCCTGATGTGATTTTGCGGAGGTAAACTTTCGTACGTTCCGATTCAGTTTGGGACTGATTTCAACCGTAATGATCAGTTGAATCAACAAACTCAGAAATTAAAGAACGTACTAAAGTGCGAACTAAACATAGCGTATGCCTGACAAATTGTGCTTTCCGTGGTGATCTTCTGCACATTATGTGGAATTGGGCAGTATTATCTACTTAAAAGGCCCTCTGACGAGTTCCAGAAATTTTAATAATGCTTTCAATGAAGAATTAATGAAGAAATACAATTTATTGAAGGTATTTGTGATTATATTCCTAAATTAATTAATATTATCATTATTTTCACTTTATTTATTTTTTCTTTCCTATTATTTTATCTCACTATTTTCATATAATTCTTACATAAGTTCGATAAGAGTTGCATGCCACGACGTACTTTATAATTCTAAACAGATTCCCTATATGGCGTCTCATCGTAAATTTTCTTGTTTTCAGTGCAGTTAATAGCAATTAGATGATTAAACAGAAAACACTTTCGTCGATGCTGGTTGCTGTCGTAAACGTATAATTCACAACCATTATTATTAAGCCAAAAATTATTATTAGTTCCTTCACTCCTTATATATTATATGCATTAGGAAAATTTAACTCCTTATCGATTATCCATAATTACGATTGCAATTACCGATTGTCGACAATTATAATTATCATGTTAAATATTTAAGGCACAACAATATTTTATACTATCCGGGAATAAATCCACGGAGTTTAAACAGCGAGTCACATCGATCCGAACATGCACAAGTTTTCAAACAACTAAATCGATAATTCACGAACCGCGTCGCATTTATAAGAGTCCTAGCAGCAGTGCCCTCAACTGATGGTCACTCTTATGTCTCAGCCATTTCTTTTATAATCGCATTTTAAAGGAAACTAAAAATACTCGCCAGCTACGAAGGCGGAATATACCTAGAGCATAACGCAAAGGCCTTATTAGCTCATAAAATTACTTACGCGGCCTATGTGAACTCAAAATTTGAATCCTTGTACGTTCTGAATAAACTGTAATTTAGATTTACGTACCCTCTCAGTCAGCATACGCTTTTAATGTGGTACGCAAAAAGCATACACCTAAGCTACATGAAACCTTACTTAACGATTACTTTACCTAAGACAATGTTGGAAATGTCAGCCACACGTTCAGGCATGGAAACCAAAATGTTCTTATTCCTACAGTTATCGCGGTCTGTCCGTGCTTAAGTGAAATTGTTCCACAGCATCAAGGAGTGACTCTGAAGTGGGTCAGAAATTGAGCGGATTCCTAAGTTTAACAGCAACCCTCAAGTTTCCATTAAAATTAAACATCGCGTAGAATATAATACGCTTTATACGATTATTGTTGTATTATCTATATCGACTTTCATAAACAAGAAATCTTCTTAAGATGTAAATATATTCATTCAAAGGCTTTCGCCAATTCCAAAATTGGATAACACTAATTTTTTAAACTAATTATAGATTATGGGCAAAAGTCTTCTAAAAACAATGTAAAATTTATTTTATTGTTAGAACCACGAGGCATTAAAGGAATCGATCAGCTACACTACCACTTAGAACTGAATAACTTTATGCTGTGTTGATATATTAGGCGGT
This sequence comes from Amaurobius ferox, assembly GCA_951213105.1. NCBI lineage: Eukaryota > Metazoa > Arthropoda > Arachnida > Araneae > Amaurobiidae > Amaurobius > Amaurobius ferox. The sequence continues at coordinate 98,362,799 of OX578148.1, forward strand.
AGTTAAAATTGATTTTCGATGTTAACTCGCGGCTTTGTTTCTAATTCTCAAATATTCTCAATTCAAGGAATTATTAAAGCGAGCTACAACAAGCAAGTTAAACTTCTACTTCGGTCATTAAAATAATCTGGTTTTGTTCACCGTTGTAGATTGAAAAGTGACTTCGGAAACAGTAAACTATTGGGAATAGTTTTTCTACAACCGGTAACCCCATTTATTGGATATAGCACTCGGAAATTTCCTCCAAAGTTGTTTTATTATATTTCTGCATTGTTTTGAGGTTACTTCCAATTTTTTCTTTCTCTTCCGTAATATTGAGAAAATATTAACCGAAAAAATATATTGAGAAAATATTATTCCGTAACATCAACATAAATATTAGATTTCGAGAGCTTGATGCCAATATCTATTTTAAGAACTCGCGAACCCATTCTGACTATTTTTGGAGTGATATTCCTCTGTCTGTGTACTTGTATGTCTGGTTGTCTGATGTCTCTCATCGATTTCTTGTGTACACTATAGTAGCATAAGACAAAGGCAGCATAGTCAAAATTTGACATAATTATGCATGAAAGGGTATATGTAGGTATGTCTCAATGATCACGATTCTAAACTATTTCAATCATTATTGTGACAAATAGCCTCGGTATAATTATATTTTGCTCCTAACAACTTTAGCCCCTTTGGAGCGCAAGTAATCCCCCTCCGGGGATACATTATCAAGTATTTTTCAAGTATTTTTCAAGCCCAATGAAGTGAAGGGTCACACGCTATAGATGTACTCATTTGCACCCACTGTACCATTTTTTCAAAATTTTTCTTGTAAAATTTGAAAAAATGAATTCTGGTATGTGTAAGCCGAGTTGAACTATTCTCCAGTTAATTGCATTTGACAATTAGCAATGCATGTTTTATAGCAATGCATGTTGTTAGAATGCATGTTGCATTGCTAACCACGTTCACTATTATCTGCTTATAAATGTGCGTGCATTAATATATAAAACATAGACTAACCACAGGAGGCATAGATACAGCTGCGGGATACTCGTAACAAATTTACTTCTTCTTTTTCACCTATGTTAAATGTGCATGATTTAAAAAAAAATAAGGGATATTTTCCCACTTAACATTTTGTAGTGTTTAAGAATTGCCACGTTTTTATCTTTTCTCTATATTTTCAGAAAATATAGTCGAATATATATTCTTTATATATTAGATGTTGAAATAACGAATATAAATTAATGCGCGAAAATATTTTATGTCCGAAAACAATGGGACCGGATAGTTGAACAGTAGAATAACATATTGTAGTTGAACCTCATCCAAAATATTAAATAATAAATCATAAATTCCAATATTGAAATTGATATCTGCATTAAATTCGGATAAAAGCATAAATATTCTTTAATCAAATGACATATCATTTTATTTTATCAATATTTCATCTAAATTTGCATATCTTTAAATTACTTTATTGCAACCTCAATAACAATATTTGTGCCATGCATAATTTATAAAACATATTTTAGAGTTTTAGTAATACAAACAAAAATTTCCAATTTGCCAACTTTTCGTTAAGAAATACAAATTTAGCGTGCCAAGTAATATCTGAACAGGTGTTTCTTGTGCAACCACAACCAGTCCATGCAGTCGTGAATAATCATAAGCTGTAAGGTCCTTTGTAGGTGAACCGTAATTGATCTCACTTTTCCATGAAAATCCTGAGTATTCAGATACATTCGAAATAATTCATCCACTATTTTTAACTGAAAGTCTTAGTCGAAGCACCCCTCAAGGATATAAAATCTCTATCACAATAATTTATTGCAGCATCAGTTTCATCTAGAAAGGCATGCATGATATTTTGTGACAAAAAATATCCTACATCCTACTGGAAAACTGAAACTGAAACTTTTCTTTTGTACCAGAGAAAGATGCAGTTGGCATTTACAAAGCAAGAGATCATGGTTCTAGCTGAATATTTTATTATTTGCCACAGGACTTTTCTCAGTCTAACTATTCTCACTTTTCCGATACATATCATTCGATCAATGCAGACAGGATGGATGATGTAGTAATGTATTAAGTATTCATACAATTTATTATAGAAATTTGACTTTATGTCATATTTGGTCAGTGAATTTATTTTTCAGACGTTTCTTGCTTTATAAATCCCAACAATTAATAATAGACATTGTGTTCTGCAAAACGGAGTCAACCATCAATATAATTAATACAGATTCTTATCGTATACGCTGCGTATACGATTTGGATATATCGTATACCGCTGCGTAGGTCGTAAGTATAATAAAACAACTGTGCTTATAATAATGAAATTGTACCTATAATAAAGCAATTTATGCAATTTATTTCCCAGAACAATGAAACAACAGTATTTAGATTCATACTAAGAATCAGGCGTATTCCTTATAGCATTGAAATCTATATACATCCAACTAGGGTGCAAAATTGGAATTTCAAACAAATTTAATTTTTTAGTGATAAAGAATAATTATTTTAACTTAATAATCTGATAATTACTTCTGAAGATAGAAATAACTATCTAGACATTTTATTTCAAAATAAATAAATATGTCGAAAAAAATATATTTACAACGTAATCCTTTTTTTCATTTTATCACCTTCGAGATTGCTTTGTCGGATCGCCAATTTGATATTTAATTAAGAGCTTAAGAAAATATTAGGAAAAAATACGAAAGAGTGGGGTAATACATTACACACGTTAACTGGGGAGAGCAGTTGAAGTCCAACTGTGAGTTTTCTATCGAGCGTATAATATAAGTATTATGAAATCGATGAAATTTTTTAATATTGTATAGTTTAGTTACAATTGCATATGAACAAGACGCATATATTGTGCTCTGAATTTTTCAACGGGGAATTTGTCATCGAACTTATGTACTGGGGGAGAATAAAATCCCAACACCAAGAAGAAATTAGTTTAGAGGAACGAAATTTAGGCAAAGAAATTGTGAAGGTAACATATTTATTTGATTAAAGTTTCAAAGTTTAAAGTATGCGCGGAAAGAGCCATTTCAAATGTGAAATGGTGGTACATTAATAACCGCTGTAGTCGTCACGATTTTGAATGCTAGCATGTAAACGTGCATATATTGTATCGTACAGGTGCAGTATGTCATTTTATGGGAAGGAATTCCATGCCTGTTGCACTTGGTCAGTCAAATCAGCAACGGTTAATGCTGGTTTTGGATGACGCTGGATTTGTCTTCCAATAATGTCCCATACGTGCTCGATGGGAGAAAGATCTGGTGATCTCGCAGGCCAGGGCAACATGATGACACTCTGTAGAACACGTTGGGTGACCGCAGCAGTACGAAGACGAGCGCTATCCTGTTGGAAAACACCCTCTTGAATAATGTTCAAGAATGGCAGAATAACCGGTTCAATCACCAATCTGATGTTCACATTTGCTGTCAAGGTGCTTGGGATAACTACAAGAGTTCTTATGCTGTCATAGAAAATGGCTCCCCAGACCATAACTACTGGTAAATGTCTAGTGTGTCTACGCCGCAAACAGCTAGGTTCCAAGCGCTCACCTGGCCTCCTTCTTACCAACATACGACCATCAACCGCACCAAGACAGAAACGGCTCTCATCTGATAATACAACAGATCTCCCCCCCAATAAGCTCTAGCTTCATACCACTGACGTCGCAGATGGTAGTGATTCGGAGTTAGTGGTATGAACGCTACAGGCCATCTGGCTCGGAGCTGTCCCTCAAGTAATCGATTTCTTTCAGTTCATTGTGTCACTCTGGGGCCAACAGAAGCTCTAATTGCTGCTGCAGATGCAGAACAATCCGCCACAGCCATGCGGTGGATACGGCGGTCTTCCCTGTCAGTAGTGACCCGTGTGCAGCCGGACTCCGGTCTTCCTGAAACAGTGCCTTCCCGTGACCACTGCGGCCAATAATCATGCACAGTGACCCCATCCCTGCCAAGTCTTTCTGCAATAACGCGGAAAGAAAACCCACCTTCTCCTAGCCCTATTTTACGACCTCGTTCAAACTCACTAAGCTGCTGATACTGCCTTCTTCGTCTCCTTAAAGGCATTCTTGACTTAAACCTAGCTCACAACGTCCAATCCGAACGATAAATAACGCTCACGAAGTTTACATCGAGCATTTACAGCAAACGTGATTTGCATGAACGTAGTGGCGCTACTAGTACCACTCTTATTCGTCTAGCGCAAAATCTGAATAGGCGTCATCTTTCATATGTGCAAAAAGGCGCCTCCCAAATTTCGTTTATCTAGCACAACACCTTCTTGGTGTTGGGATTTTATTTGCCACCGGTGTAATACAAGTATTATAAAATCGATGAAATCTCTTATTATTGTATCATTTATTTTCAATTGCATATGACCAGGGCACATGTATTTATCCCTGAATTACAGCCCTTCAATTCATTTTTATTGTCTCCTTTTAAAATGTACCTCCAATTTTTTTGAACATTGAAATCTCATAACTCTTAATTACATTCTAATATATTATTCATTTTCGGGTTTTGACAATGATGTCATTTAAATTTGTACTTTGCTTTTTATGGGGGTTATGTTTTAAGTCTCACAGGAGACGTCAGAATGTGCATGAAACTATTGCAGTAATAACCCTTCCATAATAACCATTCCCCAATACTAAAGCATCTTGTAAAATATTTATTTTGTAAAGTTATATTAGATGGAATTTGGAGTCCTGAAAGTACCGCCAACCTGAAACGATATTAGAAACACAAATAACTCATTTTTGAGAATTCACCCATTCTTATCAACTAACTTACCACTTGACCTGAGTCTAATATTGTTGACTATTTTCCACTTGTCCTGAGTCCTATACTGATTACTATTTTTGAAAGTCTCCATACATATTATGTATCGTTCACATGTATTCATTCCGGTGCCCACTCGCATTGACGAAGTGAGGTGAAATGCTCAGTCGCTTGTTCAACTTACACGTGGCAACAATGCTTGTAAGTTCATATTTCTGTTCAAGGAGGTATTATCTTTCTAATTTGTAATTCAATTGATTTTTTTTTCTCCTTCCACTAGCCAGTATACAGTTCCAATGGTGTCTATAGTTAAATATTATCGCCATTGTCAGAAACTGGCTATTCTATCGGTTTTAATTCGAATTGTATGGCTGTCCTGATGAGAATGCAATTTCGAGCTAACCGCCATTTTTTGTGTAGTTTCAATTGAATGTTCTCTAGGTCTCAATCTTTTATCTTGAGCTAAATATTATTGCCTTTTCTCATTTTTGCCATGTTTTCTTTTTATTTATATTTATATACTTTTAATTGTGAATTTTGTATCCTAATATTCTTCTCATCCCCCTTTCCATTGTAGTGATATGTTAGCTTCTATCTTTATCCTTAGACTTGGTCTATAGTCACTCATTTGTAACAGATATGTTCAAGATGGGTTTTTTTGTACATACAGTAGTATATGCATAATTTTCGATTCAAATATTTCAATATACACTGCTGGCCATCCAAAATGCAACACCATGAAGGAAGCATCCAATAAGCATGAAATTTGTACCATACGTAGACCTCGATAGAACATGCAAATGATTAGAATTTTAATTCTTATGCAATTCATGTGCGCTAGTAGCGCCACCTACAAACGGTCCTTCACCTGGCGTTATGTTTTGGGGTGGCATTGGATTATACTCCCGCACCCCCCTAATACGCATTGCCGGTACACTCAACAGCCACCTCTACATTTCTGAAGTTTTGAAGCCTGTTGTCTTACCTTACCTTCAAGACTAGCCTGCGGCCAAGTTTCAACAGGACACTGCGAGACCACACGTGGCACATATCGTTCAGCATTTCTTCATTGCCCACCAAGTTCCACTGCTTCCTTGCCCCGCCCGTTCTTCAGATCTGTCGCCCATTGAACACGTCTGGTCGATGATTGGCAAACGACTGGCCCCGCAAACACCACCAGCTGCTATGACAGATGAAGTTTGGCAACGTATGGAAGCAGTATGGACTGACATACCCCAAGAACACATCCAAAGTCTCTTTCTTCCAATGTCGAGGCGTGTAGCAGCAGTTATTGTCAGCCATGGCGGCTGCACAAAATACTGATTTTTTCGTGTTACGCAAGTCGAACGGGGCTGAATTTCCAATCAATTCATCCTTGTACTTTATGTTCTTTGTCCAATAAATTTGGCTTTGATATCTCTTGTCTTTCATGGTGTTGCATTTTGGATGGCCAGCAGTATATATATATATACATATGTATGTATATATAAAAGTATTCAATAACTCTAATGATAAGCCAATATTATTTTTGAAAATGCATTAAATATATAAAAGACATATTCTTGCTTGGCTTCTTATCGCCTTGATAATGAGACCTGAATGTCGTCAAACATACACGCTGTCGATTGAAACCGAGTTCTTACGTTGAATATTATACCAACTATTTTTCTAATCAGTGTTTAAAGTATCCACATGGTTTGAAAACGCGATATTAACTATCGATTTTCCAATTTAATTCTAGAATTAAAATCAGATTATTTTATCTTTCGTAATCTGTTCAAAATTTATTTCTATCGTTTCAACGGCATGTGAGTTACAACTAATTTACCGTTAACGAATAGCAATTTTTTTAACCGAATGACCAGTTTTCACATTAGTTGACACTAATATTAATCTAAAAATTATATGCGACCGAAATGTACTTGCAGAAACGATTAAAAATCTAATGTGGGTAACATATGACTTTATATAATGCGTTGAATTTACTGCATTCACAGTGAAAACAATCTGATGTGGGCAAAACATGACTTTTCTTGCAGACTTATATTCACGCCCTCTTCATCAACAATTCCTTAAATTTAATTTAACTGCACAAAATAACATACATAATTATTTAAAATTACACCGAATTTGCACTTTTAATTTAATTTCAGGTTCTCATTTGGTAATTGGTCTCATATATATTCCAAGGTTGCGTAGCGAAAATGCTAAAAAACTAATATATCTCGAGAACAGCGAGATCTAGTGTTATTGAGTTGGTCTTATTATTTTTATCATTAAAAGTGCATATAAAACCTGCATTTAATTGATATATTTGAGCTTACGTAGTATTTTATTTTAGAGTTTCACGAAATTTGTTGGCCATTTATCAAAAAAAGGCAGATTCTTTTATCCCGAATTGTACCAAATCTAATCACACATACATACCCCCCCCCCCACACACACACAGACGTCACTCTAAGGAGATTTTCTTCGTATTCTGGAGATCCCGAGAGAGAGGGGGGGTGGCGTGGGATTGTCTTAATGGAATACCGTACCGGGGACGACCTGCACCAGTGACCGAATTGCAGTCATCGGAACTCGTGTGACGTACTTGTCCGCTGTCGGGATACCTGAAATATGCACAGAACTCCCCATTGATTGAACAGGATGCGGCCCAAAACCAGATGCCCGGTGTAGAGCCGGTGTGAAGCTCGGTGAACTGGGCTGGCAAGTGACGTTCCCCGAAGTCTCCACACCCGTCCATAGCAGTCATTCCTCCACAGGCAGAAGCGATATCTATCCAAAACATTACCCGATGCCATTCATTGGTCCTGTTGCGATGACGACGACACCACGCCAAACGTGCATCCCGTTATACTTTCTTTAAATGCAGGGTGGGCCGACACGAGGGCCACGTTGAGAGTGATACCTTCGGTCGTTCCATTCATGAGAAAATATACTTTAAATAATACTTTTGTAATTGAACGCCAATAATCATTTATCTGCTATAAAATTAAAGTATTTCTCCGTCCATAACGCTTGGCGAGATTTTGGCTACGAATTTGTGCAGAAGATTTTCTAGAAAGCAGGTGATTATATAGAAGTCACTGCTTTACTGAACGTTTGTTAAAGTTATTATCATTTCTAATAATAAGAGCATGGCCATTAAAAGTTATGAGAACAAATAGATTTATTTGTGAGATGATGTGGAAATGTTAAATAAATGAAGCTGAGATGACTGGACTTTTGTATCAAAACTCAAAAACGATAATAATATTGAAGGATCGAACCAGACTAAAACTTAAGACAACTATTATGTAAATAGCCTTACTGCACAGAATATAAAATTTAAGAACGTACAATAACAAGTTCTATATGAATTTTGATTAAGTTTTTAAATTTTCCTTCGAAGATACTTAAAATCTTGCTAGCACGACTATATTTTATTATTTATGTTACAGGGACAAAAATAAATGAAATTTGGAAGAAAAATGTTGTTTATATTTGTTTGAGTTCCTACAATCTGGATGCAATTCATTTTCAGATTGAGTTTTCTTTCGCAAAAGTCAAATCCGAAGAACTGAATAATTGATTCAAAAAAACAAACCATCTTTTTATATCTAGGAAGCCAGTTACTGACAATTACTTTATTTTAAAATCTGCTGCATGAGCACATGAAGAAGTATTAGAAACTGTAAAGTTGTAGTTTCTATCATTTCCATATTATAATTCATTTTTGTTGCAAACTAGCTTTTCGTTAGTCATTTTGTTCCAGACTGTAACCTAGATTAGGATCTCTTAATGTATTTGGACTAAGGTTATCCGCTTACCAGTTGGCATGGTTAATCCGAAACTCAATTTAAGAGTTTCCGAAAATTTCCGATTATTTTTCCGAAATTCAATAAATTTTTGTATACTACGAACATTTAGTACTGTATAAAAAATCGATTGTCAAAAATTGAGTAAATTTGATCTTTTTATTCACTAAAGTGGGATAATTTGTTTTACATTGAATGAAATATTACATTAAATTTTACGAAAATCTATTACATTGGTACAAAAAAAAGTTTGAGATCTTTTATTGCTTTTATTTTAACTTTAAGATAAAAGCATTTCTATATTTGAGTTACAAGAAAAACAAGGGATTTCCAAACTTTTTCCTATTTTTTATGGGAGTTTATACAATCTTCAAGAACTCGCTTTCCACAATGATTTTGTGTTGCAAAATGTTGAGTCTCGAAAATTGAATATATGATTGAAAAATACAGTGTATCTTGAAGGATTTGACAAGCGTATTCTTTGCGTTCATGAACCTTCCAAAAGTTAAGGATAAATTTTCACTTCTGCGAAATTCTATTTCATATTTTTATCAATCACAAAATTTTATTTGATATCTTTGATCACTCACTCAATTCAAAAATGGATTTTCGGGTCTTTGGTTACAACATTATAAAAAAAAAAATTGAAAGACAGTATGCCGTAAAGCATTTTAAAAGCAAATGAATATTTTTTCGTGTTCCTAAAACTTTTATTTGTACAGAAAATTCATCACAACTGCAAACTCCTATCTGATAGTGTTGATCAAACACAAGATTCAAAAATACATTTATGAGTTTGTTTACAGCATTGAAAAAAATGTTAAATAAAAATACTTTGTTAGTACCAACATAAACAGTTGAGTTAAGTGTAAATCGGGTTTGAGAGTGCAAAAGTTAGCCTTTACCTTCAGTTAAAATGACGGTTTAATCACATTATCAAACGCAGGAAATCTGGCAATAAAGGTCTGTATTATGTGAGTTAGGTAGTAAATTGTAGACAATTTAAAATTTGAAAATAAAAACCTAGAATCAAGGAAATGAAACGGTAAAAAGATGCAAATACTTCTCAGTGAATAAAATGACAAACTCAAGTGCCTTATGATATAAATAAGAAAAAGGCTGGTTTCGAAGCTACATAAACACCATACTCACAAAGGAAAATTAAAAACGTACAAAATGTATACTACTCAAAAATGTACACTATACTCAAAAATGTACACTATGTTGCCAGCTTGACGACTTTCTTAAATGTTACCAAATTAACGAAAATCTCGCTAAATGGGTAAAAAGACGCTAAATCAATGAAAATGGCGACAAATTGACGAAATGTCAATATCTTGGAAAGAATATAAATATTCACTATAAGAGTAACCAATTTTATTTTACGGTAAATGTAGTAAATTCATTGCATTATATAAGGAAAGTCATGTGCTGCCCACATCAGATTTTTGTTTATGAATTTCCATTATATATGTTCTGTGTTGAGTGCAGAGTTAAATTCTTTTATCTTTGATAGTGTATAACTAAAAATAATGTAGCATATAATAAAATAGTGTATAATAAGTAGAGTATGATAAATTTACAGCAGATATCATGAATTAAGCTGTCCCGTGATGACATTTTGAATCTGTGATTGCATGTGATTGCTTGTTTAATTTACTTTGGTCCTCTACCTATGTGTTCTATGGTATCGGTAAGCCTAATCAGGCTTACAATTCTAATTCTTTGTTTTTAATTTCATAACTTAACTTTCTATATTCCTTCTTAATCCATTTGTATTTCATTCTTTAACGAGCTGGTTGAAGTAAAATCAGCAGAGATTACTGAATACAATGAACTTTGTAGATGTCTTTGGAAATAATACTCCGGAAGTTTAGATTTAATACAACATTTGATTTTCCTGAAGACATTTAGTACGCGCTATCACTCTAAATCCTATGTGCTTTATGCGCGTTGAGTTTCATGGGATTATTTATAACGAAGATTTTCGTTTAGAACTTTCAGATCTTGATTATTAACCTCAGTGAATTTTAATTAGGAAAATATTTCAGATTACCAAGCTACTTTTCGAAAGTGAATGCAGATTATTAATTGCTGTAATATTTTGCAAAATTATCTTGGATGAATTCGCAAACACGTACACCTTATTACGAAAGCATTAATACCATCAAAGAAAGACGGTTTCAAAATGAGTTCGTTATAATACGGTGATAATCTTCTCTCAAAGATATTAAAATTTGCAATACAGATTATCATAAAATTACATTTAAGTGAATTTCACTTACATCCAAAAGTCTTGCACCATGTAAATTAACTAATCAATTTCATTAAAGGCTATTGGATTACTATATTATTATATCGTGACCTGTTCCAAAAAATGAAAATTGACTTTCGGTTATTATTTACATTATTTTTTTCCCTAAAGTTGAGGAAATGTTTTGATTAACGTGCATTCAGATTGATCTGATTGCGAAGGCGCTAACAATACGTTTTGTTGTTCCGTGAATGTCAGAGTCCGAAAATCCTGACCGAGGAGCGGATCCATGATTCGACGTCATCTGCGCGTTTCTTCAGTAAAAAATCTGATGTGGGCAGCATATAACTTTCCTTACATAATGCAATGAATTTACTATTTTTACAGTTACAAAAATCTGATGAGGGCAGCACATGACTTTCCTTATATAATGCAATGAATTTACTATTTTCAGAGTAAAAAAAAATGATTATTTTTATAGCAGTTATTTATATACTTTCCAAGATACTGAATTTTCGTCAATGAGTCGTCATTTTCCATGTCGTCATCATCAATGAGTCGTCATTGATTTAGCGTTATTTTATCCATTTGGCGATTTTTTCGTCAATTTAACAACATTAAAAAGGTCGCCAAGTTGGCGACATTCCACCAAATTTGTCGATAAAATCTCGCCAAGCGTTATGGGCGAAGAAATACGTTATTCTTACAGCAGATATATGACTATTGGCGTTCAAATACAAAAGTATTACTCAAAGAACCTTTTTTCATGAATGGAACGAAATAGATCCACGAGAATGATGTCACCAAATGTTTCGCATGACATTATATATAAAAAGTGAACATGTTTCTCAATAGGAAATATTTTTTTTTATTTTAAATGACTTTTTGATAATTTTTTAAAAAATGTACAATATCTCGAGAACGGTTCATGTTAGCGTTCTAAAAATTTATGTCAATCGTTTCCTAATAAAAAATTACATAAAAAATGTCTATTTTTGCAACTTTATTAGAAGTTTTGATTTTTTGACGATTTTTTCAAAATTTCACTCGAGGATTTAGGGGGTTCTGAACATTCGATTGCGTATAAAAGCAACAGACTTCCAGTGGTTACGGTCTGTGATTATTGTACCAAATTTCGTTCGAATCGGTCCACTCTTTCGTCAGTTATCGTCTCCACAGGCTCTCTCTCTCTCTCTCTCTCACACACACACACACACACACATACACATACTTTCATACACACACACACACAAACATCATTTCAAAAATAGTTCATTCGTGATCAGGGATGCTTGAAACGTGCTTTCCCGTCGAAAACTCGAATTCGAATTTTCGACTGCGCCACAATGCTTTCCTTATACATTATGTATATAAGGAAAGTAAAAATGTTATTCTTACAGTAGATACTTATATTTTTTCCAAGACATTGAATTTTCTTCAATTAGTCGTCATGTTCATTGATGTAGCGTCAATTTTTATCCATTTGGCCAGATTTATTTAATTTGGCAACATTTAAAAAGTCACCAAGTTAGCGACATTCCGCCAAATTCGTCGCCAAAATCTCGCCAAGCGTTATAGATGGAGAAATAAGTTATTCTTCCAGCAGATAAATAACTATTGACGTTCAAATACAAAACTATTACTCAAAGTATTTTTTCTCTTGAATGGAACGAGTTAGATCGAGGAGAATGATATCACCAAATTTATCGCATGATATTACATATGAAAGGTGAACATATTAAGAGTTAATATTTTTTTTTACTTGATGTTCTGTTAAATTTATTTCAATAATGTTTTATATCTTGAGAACAATTCATGTTAGCGTCCTGCAGTTTGTGTTAATCGTTTTCTAAGGAAAAATTACATAAGAAATGTCTATTTGCGTAACTTTTTTAAAGGTTTTGATTTTTTGAAATTTTTTTCAAAATTTCACTCGAAAATTTAGAGAAGTTCTGAACATTCAATTGTGATTAAAAACTATAGGCTTCAGGTGTTCACGGATTGTGATTTTGTACCAAATTTCATTCGAATCACGCCATTCGTTTGTGAGATATCGTCTCCACAGACTCACTGACACACACACACACACACACACACATTGTTCACACACACACACACACACACACACACACACAGAGAGAGAGAAACATCACTTCAAAAATGTTTGATTCGTGATCAGGGATGCTTGAAACGTGCTCTTCCGTCGAAAACTCGAATTCGAATTTTCGATCCCGTCAAAATATTTTCCTTATACATTATGTATAAGGAAAGTAAAAATTGAGACAGGGATTTCATTTCTTGATGTGATTTTTGAAACACTTTTGCGGAGGTAAACTTTCATATGTTCGATTCAGTTTGGAAATGATTTCAACCGTAATGGTCAGTTGAATCAACAAACTTAGAAATTAAATAACGTACTAAAGTGCGGAAGAAACATAACGTTTGCCAGACAAATTGTGCTTTCCGTGGTGCTCTTCTGCACATTTTGTGGAATTGAGCAGTATTAATAATCCCTGATAAGAGTTCCAAAATTTTAAATAATGCTTTCAATGAAAAGCAATGAAGAAATGCAATTTATTGGAGGTATTTGTGATTATCTTCGTTAATTAATTATTATTATCATTATTTTAGCTTCATTTATTTTTTCATTCTTATTATTTTATCTCACTTTTTTCATCTAATTCTTCCATAAGTTCGATAAGACTTGCATTCCACGACGTACTTTATAATTCTAAACAGATTCCCTATATTGCGTCTCATCGTAAATTTTCTTGTTTCCAGTGCAGTTAATAGCAATTAAATGAATAAACAGAAAACACCATTTCGCCGATGCTGGTTGCTATCGTAAACGTATAATTTCCAACCATTATTATTAAGCCAAAAATTATTATTAGTTCCTTCACTGCTTATATATTACATGCATTAGGAAAGTTTTACTCCTTATCGATTATCCATAATTACGATTGCAATTATCGATTGTCGACAATTATAATTATCATGTTAAATATTTAAGACACATCAATATTTTATACTATCCGGAAATAAATCCACGGAGTTGAAACAGCGAGTCACATCGATCCGCACTTGCACAAGTTTTCAAACAACTAAATCGATAATTTACAAACCGCGTCACATTTATAAGAGCCCTAGCAGCAGTGCCCACAACTGATGATCCCTATTATGCCTCAGCCATTTCTTTTGGAATCGTATTTTATAGCAAACTAAATGTACTCGCCAGCTACGCAGGCGGAATATACCTACAGCATAACGCATTGGCCTTATTAGCTCATAAAATTAATTACGAAGCCTATGTGAACTCAAAATTTGAAACCTTGTACGTTCTGAATAAACTGTAATTTAGATTTACGTATCCTCTCAGTCAGCATATGCTCTTAATGTGCTACGCGAAAAGCATACACCTAAGCTAGTTTACCTAAGGCAAGATTAGTTTACCTAAGGCAATGTTGGGAATCTCAGCCACATGTTCAGGCATGGAAACCAAAATGTTCTTATTCCTACAGTTATCACGGTCTGTCCGTGCTTAAGTGAAATTTGTACGCAGCAAGGAGTGACTCTGAGGTGGGTCAGAAATTGAGCGGATTCCTAAGTTTAACAGCAACCCTCAAGTTTCCATTAAAATTAAACATCACGTAGAATCTAATACGCTTTATACGATTATTGTTGTATTATCTATATCGACTTTCTTAAACAAGAAATCTTCTTATGATGTAAATATATTCATTCAAAGGCTTTCGCCAATTCCAAAATTGGATAACACTAATTTCTTAAACTAATTATAGATTATGGGCAAAAGTATTCTAAAAACAACGTAAAATTTATTTTATTGTTAGAACCACGACGCATTAAAGGAATCGATCAGCTACACTACCACTTAGAACTGAATAACTTTATGCTGTGTTGATATATTAAGCGGTAGTTAAAATTGATTTTCGATGTTAACTCGCGACTTTGCTTCTAATTCGCAAATATTCTCAATTCAAGGAATTATTAAAGCGAGCTACAACAAGCAAGTTAAACTTCTACTTCGGTCATTAAAATAATCTGGTTTTGTTCACCGTTGTAGATTGAAAAGTGACTTCGGAAACAGTAAACTATTGGGAATAGTTTTTCTACAACCCGTAACTCCATTTTTTGGATATAGCACACGGAAATTTCTACCAAAGTTATTTTATTATATTTCTGCATTGTATTTGAGGTTACTTCTAATTTTTTCTTTCTCTTCCGTAATATTGAGAAAATATTAACCGAAAAAATATATTGAGAAAATATTATTCCGTAATATTAACATAAATATTAGATTTCGAGAGCTTGATGCCAATATATATTTTAAGATCTCACGAACACGTTTTGACTATTTTTGGAATGATATTCCTCTGTCTGTGTACCTGTATGTCTGGTTGTCTAATGTCTGGCATAGATTTCTTATGTACACTATATAAGCATAAGACAAAGGCAGCCCAGTCAAAATTTGACATAATTACGCATAAAAGGGTTTATGTAGGTATGTCTCAATGATCACGATTCTAAACTAGTTCAATCATTATTGTGACAAATAGCCGCGGTATAATTATATTTTGCTCCTAACATTTTTAGCCCATTTGGAGGGCAAGTAATCCCCCTCCGAGGATACATTATCAGGTATGGTATATATCTAACATTTTTCGAGCCCTGTAAAGCGAAGCGTAACATGCTATAGTTGTACTCATTTGCCCCCACTGTACCAATTTTTCAAAATTGTTCTTGTAAAATTTGAAAAAAATAAATTCTGGTATATGTAAGTCGAGTTAAACCATTCTCCAGTTAATAGTATTTGACGACAAACAATGCATGTTGCATAGCAATGCATGTTGTTAGAATGCATGTTGCATTGCTAACCACGTTCACTATTCTCTGCTTTTAAATGTGTGTGCATTAATATATAAAACATAAACTAACCAGAGGAGGCATAGATACAGCTGCGTGATTATCGTAACAAATTTTCTTCTTCTTTTTCTGCTAATTTAAATGCGTATGATTTCAAAAGACATAAGGGATATTTTCCCACATAACATTTTGTAGTGTTTAAAAATTGCCACGTTTTTATCTTTTCTCTATATTTTCAGAAAATATAGTCGAATATATAGTCTTTATATATTCGATGTTGAAATAACGAATATAAATTAATGCGCTAAAATATCTTATGTCCGAAAAGAATGGAACCGGATAGTTGAACAGTAGAATAACATAGGGAAGTTGAACCTCAACCAAAATATAAAATAATAAATCATAAATTCCAATATTGAAATTGATAACTGCATTAAATACGAATAAAAGCATAAATATTCTTTAATCAAATGACTTATCATTTTATTTCATCAATATTTCATCTAAATTTTCATATCTTTAAATGACTTTATTGCAACCTCCATAACAATATTTGTGCCATGTATAATTTTTAAAACAGGTTTCACAGTTTTAGTAATACAAACAAAAATTTCCAATTTGCCAATTTTTCGTTAAGAAGTACAAATTTAGCGAGCTAAGTAATCTCTGATCACGTCATTTCTTGTGCAAACACAACCAGTCCATGCAGTCGTGAATAATCATAAGCTGTAAGGTCCTTTGTAGGTGAACCGTAATTGATCTCACTTTTCCATGAAAATCCTGAGTATTCAGATACATTCGAAATAATTCATCCACTATTTTTAGCTGAAAGTCTTAGTCGAAGCACTCCTCAAGGATATAAAATCTCTATCACAATAATTTATTGCAGCATCAGTTTCATCTAGAAAAGCATGCAGATTATTTTGTGACATAAAATATCCTACATCTTACTGGATAACTGAAACTGAAACTTTTCTTTTCTACCAGAGAAAGATGCAGTTGGCTTTTACAAAGCAAGAGATCATGGTTATAGCTGAATATTTTATTATTTGCCACAGGACTTTTCTCAGTCTAACTATTCTCACTTTTCCGATACACATCATTCGATCAATGAAAACAAGATGGATGAAGTAGTAATATATTATGTATTCATACAATTTATTATAGAAATTTTGTGACTTTATGTTATATTTGATCTGTTAATATATTTTTGAGACATTTCTTGCTTTATAAATCCTGGCAAATAATAATAGACATTGTGTTCTGGAAAACGGAGTCAACCATCAATATAATTAATACAGATTCTTATCGTAAACGCTGCGTATACGATTTGGATATATCGTACACGCTGCGTAGGTCGTAAGTATAATAAAGCAACTGTGCCTATAATAATGAAATTGTACCTATAATAAAGCAATTTATGCAATTTTTTTCCCAGAACATTCCCACAACAGTATTCTGATTCATACTAAGGATCAGGCGTATTTCTTCCAGCAGGGAAATCTATATACATCCAACTAGGGTGCAAAGTTGGAATTTTAAACAAATGTAATTTTTTTAGTGCATAAAAAATAATTATTTTAATTTAATAATCTGATAATTTCTTCTGAAGATAGAAATAACTATCTAGACATTTTATCTCAAAATAAATAAATATATCGAAAAAAATATATTTACAACGTAATCCTTTTTTTCATTTTATTACCTTCGAGATTGCTTTGTCGAATCGCCAGTTTGATATTTAATTAAGAGCTAATGAAAATATTAGGAAAAAATACGAAAGAGTGGGGTAATACATTACACACGTTAACTGGGGAGAGCAGTTGAAGTCCAACTGGGAATTTTCTATCGAGCTTATAATACAAGTATTTTAAAATTGATGAAATTTTTTATTATTGTATCATTTATTTACAATTGCATATGACCAAGACGCATATATTGTGCTCTGAATTGTTAAACTGGGAATTTGCCATCGAAATTATACACTGGCGGAAAATAAAATCCCAACACCAAGAAGAAATTAGTTTAGAGGAACGAAATTTAGGCAAAGAAATTGTGAAGGTAACATATTTATTACTTTCCTTATGTACATAATGTACATAAGGAAAGTATTGTGACGGGGTCGAAAATTCGAATTCGCGGTTTCGACGCGAGAGCAAGTTTCTCAGCATCCCTGGTCACGAATCAAGCACTTTTGAAGTGATCTCTTTCTCTCTCTCTCTGTGTGTGTGTGTGTGTGTGAAAGTGTGTGTGTGTGTGAAAGTGTGTGTGTGTGTGTGTTTGTGTGTGAGTGTGTGTGTCGGTGAGACTGTGGAGACGATAATTGACGAACGAATGGACCGATTCGAACGAAATTTGGTACAAAAATCACAAACCGTAAACGCTGGAAGCCAATTGTTTTTATGTGCAAACGAATGTTCAGAACCCCCCCCCCCCCCCCACTAAATTTTCGAGTGAAATTTTGAAAAAATTGTCAAAAATCAAAACCGCTAATAAAGTTACGCAAATAGACATTTCTTATGTAAATTTTTAATTAGAAAACGATTGACATAAATTTTTAGAACGCTAACATGAACCGTTCTCGAGATATTGTACATTTTTAAAAAAATTATCAAAAAGTCATTTAAAATAAAAAAAAATATTTCCTATTGAGAAACATGTTCACTTTTCATATATAAAGTCATGCGATACATTTTGTGACATCATTCTCGTGGATTTAGCTCGTTCCATTCATGCAAAAAGATACTTTGAGTAATACTTTTGTATTTGAACGCCAATACACATTTATCTGCTGTAAGAATAACTTATTTCTCTGTCCATAACGCTTGGCGAGATTTTGGTGACGACTTTGGAGGAGCCATCTCGGCGACATTTTTAATTGTTGGCAAATTATTAAAAATATCGCCAAATTGATAAAAATGACGCTAAATCAATGAAATTGACGACTAATTGAAGAAAATTCAATATCCTGGAAATAATATAAGTATCTACTATAAGAATAACATTTTTTTAACTGTAAAAGTAGTAAATTCGTTGCATTATATAAGGAAAGTTATGTGTTTCCCACATCAGATTTTTTGATTAAAGTTTCAAAGTCAAAGTTTAAAGTATGCGCGAGAAGAGCCATTTCAAATGTGAAATGGTGGTACATTAATAACCGCTGTAGTCGCCACGATTTTGAATGCAAGCATGCAAACGTGCATGCATTGTGCCGTACAGGTGCTGTATGTCATTTTGTGGGATGGAACTCCATGCCTGTTGCACGTGGTCAGTCAAATCAGCAACGGTTAATGTTGGTTGTGGATGCCGCTGGATTTGTCTTCCAATAATGTCCCCTACGTGTTCGATGGGAGAAATATCTGGTGATCTCGCAGGTCAAGGCAACAAGTTGACACTCTGTAGAACACGTTGGGTGACAGCAGCAGTATGAAGACGAGCGCTATCCTGTTGTAAACACCCTCTTGAATACTGCTCATGAATAGCAGTATAACCGGTTCAATCACCAGTCTGATGTACACATTTGCTGTCAAGGTGCTTGGCATAACTACGAGAGTGCTTCTGCTGTCATAGGAAATGGCTCCCTAGACTTTAACTACTGGTATAGGTCTAGCATGTCTACGCCGCAAACAGCTTGCTTCCAAGCGCTCACCTGGCCTCCTTCTTACCAACATGCGACCATCACTCGCACCAAGACTGAAACGGCTCTCATCTGATAATACAACAGATCTCCACTCCGCCCCTCCAATGAGCTCTAGCTTCATACCACTGACGTCGCAGATGGCAGTGATTCAGAGTTAGTGGTATGAACGCTACAAGCTATCTGGCTCGGAGCTGTCCTTCAAGAAATCGATTTCTTACAGCTCACTGTGTCACTCTGGGGCCAACAGAAGCTCTAATTGCTGATGCAGATGCATTACAATCCGCCACAGCCATGCGGTGGATACGGCTGGCTTCCCTGTCAGAAGTGGCCCGTATGCGCCCGGTCTCCGGTCTTCTTGAATCAGTGCCTTCCCGTGACACTGCTGCCAACAATCATGTACAGTGGATACATCCCTGCCAAGTCTTTCTGTAATATCGCGGAAAGGAAACCCACCTTCTCGTAGTCCTATTTTACGGCCTCTTTTAAACTCATTAAGCTGGTGATACTGCCTTCTTCGTCTCCTTAGAGGCATTCTTGATTCAAACCTAACTCACAACGTCGAATCCGAACGATAAATAACGCTCACGAAGTTTACATCGAGTATTTAAAGCAAACGTGATTTGCATGAACATAGTGGCGCTACTAGTACCACTCTTATTCATCTAGCGCGAAATCTGAATAGGCGTCATCTTTCCTATGTGCAAAAACGCACCTCCCAAATTTCGTTTATCTAGCACAACACCTTCTTGGTGTTAGGATTTTATTTGCCGCCAGTGTAATATAAGTATTATAAAATCGATGAAATCTCTTATTATTGTATCATTTATTTACAATTTCATATGACTAGGGCACATGTATTTAGCTCTGAATTACAGCCTTTCAATTCATTTTTATTGTCTCCTTTTAAAATGCACCTCCAATTTTTTTAACATTGAAATCTCATAATTCTTAATTACATTCTAATATATTATTCATTTTCGGGTTTTGACAATGATGTCATTTAAATTTGTACTTTGCTTTTTATGGGGGCTATATTTAAATTCTCATAGAAGACGTCAGAAGGTGCATAAAACCCTTGCAGTAATAACATTTTCATAATCACCATTCCCAATAATAAAGCATCTTGCAGATTATTTATTTATAAAATTTATATTAGATGTTATTTGGAATCCTGAAGCTACCGCTAACCTGAAACGATATTAGAAACACAAATATAAAAGTATTCAATAACTCTAATGATAAAGCAATATTATTTTTGAAAATGCATTAAATATATAAGAGACATATTCTTGCTTGGCCTCTTATCGCCTTGATAATGAGATCAAACATACACGCTGTCGATTGAAACCGAGTTCTTATGTTGAATATTATACCAACTATTTTTCTAATTAGTGTTTAAAGTATCCACATGGCTTGAAAACGCGATTTGAACTATCGATATTCCAATTTAATTCCGGAATTAAAATCAGATTATTTTATCATTCGGAATATGTTCAATATGTGTTTCTATCGTTTCTGGAGCATGAGTTACAACTAAGTTACCGTTAACGAATAGCAATTTTTTTAACCGAATGACCTGTTTTCACACTAGTTGACACTAATATTAATCTAAAAATTATATGCGACCGAAATGTACTTGCAGAAATGATTAAAAATCTAATGTGGGTTACATATGATTTTATATAATGCGTTGAATTTACTGCATTCACAGTGAAAACAATCTGATGTGGGCAGAACATGACTTTCCTTGCAGACTTATATTCACGCCCTCTTCTTCAACAATTCCTTAAATTGAATTTAACTGCACAAAATAACATACATAATTATCTAAAATTACACTGAGTTAGCACTTTTAATTTAATTTCAGGTTCTCATTTGGTAATTGGTTTCATATATATTCAAAGGTTGCGTAGCGAAAATGCTAAAAAACTAATATATCTCGAGAACAGCTAGATCTAGTGTAATTGAGTTGGTCTTATTATTTTTATCATTAAAATTGCATATAAAACCAGCATTTAATTGATATACTTGAGCTTACATAGTATTTTATTTTAGATGTTCACGAAATTTATGGACCATTTATCAAAACAAGGCAGATACTTTTATCCAAATCCACTTTGTACCAAATCTAATCAGAACCAGATTTTCCAACAAGTGATTTACCTACCAAATTTATAGAATATGGTCCATCAGTTTTTGAGTTAGAGTGGATACATGCTTTGCACAGACATACGCACACACACAGACATACCCTCCCCCCACACACAGACGTCACTCTAAAGAGAGTTTTTCGTATTCTGGAGATCCCGAGAGAGAGGGGGGGGCGTGGCATTGTCTTGCTAGAATACCGTACCGGGGACGACCTGCACCAGTGACCAAATTGCAGGCATCAGAACTTGTGTGACGTACCGGTTCGCTGTCAGGATACCTGAAATGTGCACAGAACTCCCCATTGATTGAACAGGAAGCGGTCCAAAACCAGATGCCTGGTGTAGGGCCGGTGTGAAGCTCGGTGAACTGGGCTGACAAGTGACGTTCCCTGAAGTCTCCACATCCGTCCATAGCAGTCATTCCTCCACAGGCAGAAGCGAGATTCATCCATATAAAATACCCGATGCCATTCATTGGTCCAGTTGCGATGACGACGACACCACGCCAAACGTGCATCACTGTGTTGAGCACTTAATGGCACCCCGGTGGTTTACACCCATACATAATTCATGTGCGTAATCTAGCTGTATTTCACGCAACTTGTTGCGAATGGTTTAGGTTCCCGCAAGTACAGCAGTTGATGGTGGAAGACTGTTTCGGATGTCACTTGCGAACGGATCTCGATGAGCCTTTCTTCGAATCTGTCGGTCTGTGTGCTCTGTCGTGCACCTGTTCGATCTACTCCTACTTCAGCGTATTCTCTGATATTCCTGAATCTATAGTATCACACATAGCTGCATGGTACTCACGCTGTGCCCAACACATGTGGCAATTGTATGCATCAACAAACCTACGTCACGCAGTTCCAGGATGCTGTCTCAATCCTGAGCCGTTAATTGCTGGTATACAATCCGCTGACGTTTTCGAGGCATCGCTTCTTTACTTTGTCGGAAATTTCTGAAAATCGTTGATGATAGCATTTACAGAATGAGCCGTCAGGTATCTTTTTTCAACCGAAACTGGGTGTAACTTAACTCGAAATTCACGAAAATTTTATAATTTGCATAAAACTCTCTCTTCTACCGGTACTGTGATTTCCATATTGCTACGTTCATACCTTCATGGTGTTACAAATTCATTTTTGGCGAGTGTATATAAGTATTAAGAGGCTAGAGATGTAATGTTCTCTATGCAATTATTTTAATTCTTTGTGCTATGTAGTTTTGTTCAATTATCTATTTTATCTACTTTTGTTATACTATTTTATACACTACTGTTTTTTTCTGTGATCTTGATATGTATTCCGACTTCGTCCATTTGGGCTTGCTGCATTGCCTCAAACTCTACAGACGATGTATTCGTGCAAATCTATTGATAAGACTGATTTTATGATGAACATTAAAGTATGCTAGCGTTCATTAACTGAAAAGTAAATTGCAATACGAACCATAATCAATTCTAACATACTCTATGAGAGAAGAACTACATTTTTACTGGAAAATAACAGCAATTCAAAATGCAGTATATGTTTTAACAACGTGTACAACAATTTATCAAAAATTAATTAGAAGTTAAGATGATACCATATCATTATTTGACAGTTATGTATATTCTACATTATCTGAATGAACTGATCCGAAAATAAATACTGCACCAAACCTATTCGGTAAATGTCAAGAATGATTTAAATATTAAGTTGCTGTTCATTAGAGCGCGTGTTTATCACATGATTAAAAAAACATTGAGTAGAAGAACAAGAGCTATTCAAATTTTCAGTAACCGGTAACAAAAGTTATAGAAGGTTTGATTTTTAGCATTTCCTTAAAATCGTAAGTTCATATTCGTCAATCATATCTACATAATTCAGAAACTGCATCGGAAAACAAAAACTTCTTCAACCAATATTATTTGGAAGCCAAAATGATTATATTTGTATTATTTAGTATTTTTGTGTCATACAGTATTTTGTATAGTATGAGGCTTCACATAACTCAAAGTAACTTTTCGGAACAGGAAATCGAACACGATTCTTCTGTTTTAAGCTCAATTATTCTACCTGACACATAACATCTAGTCCTTTGTAATTGTTTTAAATACAGGGAGGGCAGAAACGAGGACCACCTTGAGAGCGATACCTTCGGTCACTGACATAAGGGTAACAGTAGTAGTTTTGCTACATATGAGCGTCACACAGAAATTTTTAAGATACGTCTAAGTGGTGCAAGTTAAACTTACCAAGTCTTAGGAAGTACTCCCCTTCAACATCACTTTTGCAGACGAATGTTTCCAAAGATTTAATGCTTAAAGCCATCCATTTCTTGGAATCGATCAAAAAAATACTTTTATAGCCTCATCAATCTCATCTTCGGAATGAAAACTACGCCCACGTAATTTTTTTTAGATTAAAATATAGCTAAAAGTCACACATATCAAGATTAGGAGAATAGGATGGATGCTCTATCACTTTGATGTTTTTCGTTCAAGAAATTCAACTGTCATTCTTGCTGAATGAGAAGATGCATTATCATGGTGAAGCATGAGTCCCCTAACATTCACTTCCAGAAGAATTTCTGGAAGACACCGAGTGGTGTACCAGTTAGCTGTAACTATTTTCTGTCTCCGTAGCTGTATGGCTTTCACCAGACCTGCACTTCTGAAGAACACGGTATACATTATTATTTTCTTTCTTTGCTCATTGTCTTTTCATCATTGTTGGTTTGGGATCATCTTCAAAAGCCCATATTTTACTTTCTTGACGTGTTGAAACGTCAAAACACAGTATGTACATTTCATCACCAGTTACGATTTTAGAAATAATGCGGTGTCCACCATCGTTAAGTAATTTTAGGGTCTCTTTATTCATTCTGACACCCAACCTGATGGACCCAACGACAAACTAATTTTTTCATACGGAGTTCTTCATGAAAAATTTTATGTATAGTGGCGGATCCAATGTTGAAATCCTTCTTTATCATTTGGTAGGTACAGCAAATATCATCAATTAACATTTCTCAAATGGCCGACACTTTTTCTGGGTCTACAGCTGGTCTTCCAGTGTTTTTTCATCCAGAAGAAAATTTCGACTTATTCTAGTCTCTGTAAACCATCTGAATTCAGTGGAACGAGATGGAGCATAATTTCCATAATTGTAGACGTTAAAGACATTCTTCTCTCTTTAGCCACACTTTAAAATCATAGAACATCATGGTACGATAATGCTCTCCGGTCAACTCCATTTCCCTTTCTTTCAAAATTTACTCTACGATAGCTAAACTGTAATTGTCGCCACAAATTATCGTCTGCGTACATAAAAAGAGTTAAAATTTAAATATCCGAACAATCTTTTTTTTTCGCATATCGTCTGCCCTGTCTCAAAAATTGCAGTGTGACCCGCGTAATATAAATTTTCAGGAACAGGTGCCGAGCTCGAGTGTTGCAATTCGCTCCCAAATATGCTATCAATAATACTATTTCAACAGTATAAGAACTTACTCTAATTTCATAACTTCAATGCAAGAAATTATTTTAATGCTATAACATCGACAATGTAAGACATTACTTTGTTATCTTAATATTTAACTATAATAATACATTGCAATGAAGTTAGTGCATTCGCATTATGCTATGCAATTGATTATATTATTGATGAAACTAAATAAATATGAACAAATATTTTTAATCACAGAAAAAAAATCTGATGTGGGCAGCACATGACATTCCCTGCCGACTTATATCCACGTTCTCTTTATTTAAGTTTAATTCACTTTTAATTCAATTTTCGTCCTCATTTGGTAAATGGACTTATTTTCAAAAGCGGCGTAAAGAAAATACCTAAAAAAATTAAATATCTCGAGAACGGCTAGTCCTTGTGTAATGGGGTTGGTCTTATTCTTTTCTTCGTTAAAAGTTACGTATAAAACAAGCATTTAATGGATATATTTGAGCATAAGTAGTTTTTCATTTTATATTTTAACAATTTTTGCGGGCCATTTTGAAAAAAAAAGGCGGATTATTTTTTTCCGAATCGTACCAAAATTTAATCAACAACAGGAGTGACCCACAAGTAACTTATCTACCAAAGTTTGTGAAATTTGGTTAAATAGTATTTTAGCTAGAGAGGATACATGACATTTTTGCGGGCCATTTCGTAGGGAACGGCAGGTTGTTCTTTTCCGATTAATACCAAAATCTAATCAGCACCAAGGTCATACCCAAGTGACTTACCAAATTTTATGAAATTCGATCCATAAGGTTTTGAGTTAGAGTATATACATACATTGCACAGACACACAGACAGACACACAGACACACACACAGGCGTCAAGTTAAAAATATTTTTTTGTATTCAAGGGATCTCGAAACGTGTAGAACCGTCGGAAAGTCGAGTTGCAATTTTCGGCATGTTTCCAATACTTTCCCTATGCATTATCATCTATTGCAGGGAAAGTAATAAATCTAGTAAGCAATGGATTTAATAAGTGTTCATTATACCATCAATTTTTTAGTTTCAATTTACCATCATTAAATAAACCTTACCTAGAACGAAAAATCTGATGTGGGCAGCACATGACTTTCCCTGCAGACTTAAATTCATATTTTCTTTATTTCTTTAATAATTCATTAGATTGAGATTAATTGCACCAAAAAATACTAAATTTGCATTTTTAATTCAATTTTCGTTTTTATTTGGTAATTGGACATTTTTCTGATAGCGGCGTAACGAAAATGCAAGAAATCTCAAATATCTTGAGAACGGTTAGTCCTAAAGTATAATGGAGTGTATTATATCCTTTTCCTCGTCAAAAGCAACGAGTTAGAATATATGGAGAGAGCGCGGTCCAATCTGATCCATGTTAAAAACATAGACAAACATAGAGCAGGTGCTAGTGGTTGCGGAGGAGAAGGCCATTCATGATTTGGCGATTTATCGCCTAAACTGTGTCGTGAACCTTCTGTTTTCTTTTTTTTAACTTCTAGAGGATGAGGGGGAACGGGAAGTTGTTATACGTGTTATACGTTACAGGATTTTAAAGAATATGTATAAAGAAAAATACGAAATAGGATTAGAATATTTTATTACCAAAACATTTTATTACTAAAGAATAATTTTGTTAATAAAGTCAATTTCGTAAAACAAATTAAACTACAATGCAATTGCAAATAAAATATGATATGAAATAGATTACAAGTATAAAAATTGAAGAATATGCATAATATATTTAAAAATAATTAAAAAGTGTATGGAAAAATTGTATGCATACTTGCGTAAAATGTAGAATTCTCCACTTTTATCTTTGAAAGTTGTGTTAGCAGTATCCATATATGCTTTGAGGTATGCGTAATACGATTGAGTCATTTTTACATCTAATTAATTTTAATATATTGTATGCGTACTGTCAAATATAAAACAATGTAATATTTGCAATAATGAAATATTTGACTTTATTTATATATTTTTTGTTTATAAAATGACATTTCAGAATAAAATACAAAATTATGTCTAAATTCATAAATAGGGGCTCTATTGAAATAGCCACGATTCTTAAATTGTCAAAACGTATTCGGAAGGTTTTTGCATGTTTAATCGATATATAATTTGGAAATTGTTTTAAAATGTTTCTCTATAAAGTATATATAGGAAATAAATAAGGTTATAAAATATTATGGCACAAAATACAAAAATTGCATTTAAGTATGATAGTTTCAGAGATTTGGTTGCTAATAATTCGTTTAAAAAATGCTTTAAATACATATTGTGAAATTTGCATCCATAATTGAATAGACCCACACACCATAGACCCCGTAAGCACAATTACAGTGGGCCAACTCAATGTGGCATAAAAATATTAAATGTTGTACATATTAAATATTAAAAACCTATAGGAAAAATTGCAAATCAATCTATCCAAAATTATTTCTAAAAATTTTAAAAACAACTGAAGCATTTGGACCAAAATTATAACTAAAGCTATGTGCAGAATTAAGTTTTAATGACTTTTAAATAGAGTTAATATTTTTATCAAATGCTTCTGCATTTGTAATGTAAAGTGTGTAAGTAAAAATATTTATATTGGTAGAGAGAGCTGTTTCTAGATCAAGAAGCCTATTACTTAAATTATGATGAGGAGAATGTGAGGTTCTTTTAGAGTTAAGATTGCTCATTTAATAGATTGCTAACGCATGATCAATCAGCGCATGATTGCTAACGCATGATCAAGAAGTCGGTGATTCAAATACTTCTTTCGGCAAGGCATATTTCTTTTTCGAGAACTAAACAAGAGTTGTTGTTGAGACCCAGACCGTCCGACCTACCAGAAAGGTGTACGGTAACTGTTTGGACGGCCGGGAAGAGCCACTCAATTTAGACCGGAACCCAGTGGGGAAGCATCCATAGGTACCGTACCCTCCTTCCCCTACCACCAACCTCTCGGAAGGACCTACTGACCCACATGTTTAACGTGATCATACTCCGCGTGAACACGGCGGCAGTTTTAGCAGCGGAGGGAATCGAACCCAGGCCTACCGAGTGCAATTCCCGCGTGCTAACCACTGGGCTACCGCTCCAAACTAAACAAGAGAGTAATACCAAAATACTTCTTGGAAACACTGGGAGTTTGGTGATACATTCTTTGACTTTTAATTTGTGAACGGGGGAAGATATATCCTTTTAATCGAGATGTTTTTTGTATGAAATTAATTCTGACCAGCATCGACACCTATAGAATTTATGCGGAGGGATTTAAGGATAAGATTAACAACATGGACTAGTTTTTGATGTCCGCCTTTGTGATTTTGAAATGCCCCCTTGTCATCCCCTATGGGCGTCCATGCTAACTAGTAATACTTATTAAGTACGATTTACTCTGAACTAGAAATGAAATCATGCTCATATATAATATATCTTTATATAAAATGCACCGAAGAGTTATGATGTAAAATCTAGCTGACATTTTCAATGAATGTAAACTATTATTATATTTTATTATGAACGTAAAATTTTATCATACGACACGTCTTTAATCTCATTAAAACTCCCATTTTTCTTCCCAAGCCACCCAATCTTGCGAGTCGCCAACCGTCGCCAAGTTCTACCTCGAAGGGAAACATACGAGGATACCGAAAATAACTCTATAACTATCAGCAAAGTACTCCAAATGTTTTTTAAAGTGTTAGAATAACATTATAAGTCTTTTGCAATATCACAAACACCAAAAATAAAGCAAAACTTCTAATTATACAGCATTAAAAGCAATTAAATTAACAGCCAAATGAAATGCATCACGCTAAAATCTAGCACAATTACTTTTTAACTATATTTGTAAGATATATAATGAAAATAAATGTTATCCATGAAAAGAGTAAAGCCCTCCTTGTACATGCTTTTACTTGCAGCCATAATTACAACAGTACATAACCATTATTTTACCATTTATATTTCTCAAATACGTTCTCGGTTTGAAATCGCCATTGAAATGTATAGGGTCACAGTGGTGAGAAAACGCGTTCTCGGGAAATTCGTCCGTACAACACCTGCCTTTATCTTTGACGATGATTGCAACCCTTAAGCTCTCTCCATATAATACTACCTCCATGGTCAAAAGTTGCGTATAAAACAAGAATTTAATTGATAAATTTCAGCATACGTAGTCTTTTTTTTTTAGATTTTGGCGATTTTTGCGGGCCATTTCGTAAAAAAAGGCAGGTTGTTATTTTCAGAATCGTACCAAAATCGAATCAGCACCAGAGTGTCCCACAAATAACTTATCTTCCAAATATTGTGAAATTTGGTCAATTAGTATTTTAGCTAAGGTGGATAAATGAAATTTCTGCCGGTCATTTTGTAATACATGGGGGTTCTTCTTTTCCGAATCGTACCAAATTCTACTCAGCACCAGAGTATCCAGCAAGTAACCTATCTACCAAATTTTGTGAAATTTGGTAAATTAGTATTTTAGCTACAGCATTAGTACTTAGCTACAGCATTAGTACTTAGCTACAGCATTAGTATTTTAAATACATAAATGGAATTTTTACGGGCCATTTCGGAAAAAAAGACGGGATGTGCTTTTACGAATCGTACCAAAAACTATTCAGCACCAGGGTCAGATCCAAGTGACCTATCTACTAAATTTTATGAAATTCGGTCTATTAATCTTTGAGTTAGAGTGGATACATACATTGCACAGACAGACAGACACACAGACACAGACTGACAGACACACAGACAGACAGACACACACACAGACGTCACGTTAAAATAGTTATTTCATATTCTAAAGGTCTCGAAACGTGTAGATCCGCCGAAAACTCGAGTTGCGATTTTCGGCATGATTCCAATACTTTCCATATACATTACCATGTATTGCTGGGAAAGTAAAAAGATTGAACAAAGTCACATAACTACTTTAAGAGATACTGTAAAATAAAGACGCTTTTCGCTTTGTGTTGTTGTCTAACCTTTTATCCTCTCTAGAAGAATTTCAAAAAAATGTGGATTATATTTACCTAATTCTAGGTACTTAAAGGAATTAAGAACCCTCCTAATTAAGATTTATATTTACCGCTTGTCTTATGCTCAGGGAATCTGATCTTTTGAAGTTAATAAAGAAGATAATAAGAAATAAGTAGGAATTTTTTAAGACATATTCTCAAATACCTTTATTCTACTACTAAATCCTTTGATCCAATATTTTAGAGGATTTCTGAAAATGACAGAATCTATTTACAGCGGTCAAGGTACAGAAGATATATATTTACTGCATACTAACATTAGTTCAATTTAACGTTTCATTAGGAATAGTTCGAAATAATCAAAAAGATATACGAAATATGATATCATATTAGGCCAATATCGATTTGCTATTTGAATTGAGTATGATTTATTCCAGCTAAATAATTTTATTTTATGTAAAACTATTTTCTTCGTCATCTTGCGTTTGATAAATGTTCTAATATCAAATGACGATTCAAATTAATGTATAAAGTTGGTGCACATTTTATAGTTTTGATAACATGAAAATTGCGGTATTCGAAACAATATTTCATATCATTATTGTGCCTTATCTGCGACGTTTTTATTCATTTTAAACAAAAAATCAATCAATTATAGCGTTTTTTCAATAATTCAGTTTAAAAAAAAACAGAGAAGCAGAAATTTGTTTGTAGGTTAGCTACTAACTTTAACCAATCTCCGTACACATGCAAATTTCATCAGTTGACTTTATATAAGATGCATATATCGCAACTCTATAATTACAGCTTACCATATAAGACATGTCTTTTTCCAGTTTATTGCAATCTTCGATAACTGTGGTATTATCATTTGTTAAGCAGGAGCCGATTATGGCACAAGCACACCAAGTTGTTGACCTTTTTTGAAGAGTAGAATCATCGGAATGACTGAATTAGGAAACCATAAAAGAAAACATCCTACACAACCAGAATACGAAAAACAAAATTATGTATTTTCAAAATGCATAATTCCTGCATCATTTTTACATTCCTTATGTACATAATGTATAAGGAAATTATTGTGAAGGGGTCGAAAATTTGAATTCGAGTTTTCTTCGGGAGAGCACGTTTCAAGCATCCCTGATCACGAATCAAACATTTTTGAAGTGATGTCTGTGTGTGTGTGTGTGTGTGTGTGTGTGTGTGTGTGTGTGTGTGTGTGTGTGTCAGTGAGACTGTGGAGACGATAACTGACGAACGAATGGACCGATTCGAACCAAATTTGGTACAAAAATCACAATGCATAAACACTGGATGCCTGTTGTTTTTATACTCAATCGAATTTTTAGAACCCCCCTAAATTTTCGAATGAAATTTTGAAAAAATCATCAAAAAATCAAAACCACTAATAAAGTTACGCAAATAGACATTTCTTGTGTAATGTTTCATTAGAAAACGATTAACATAAATTTTTGAACGCTAACATGAACCGTTCTCGAGATATTGCACATTTTTCAAATAAATTTATCAAAAAATCCCATATATAAAAAAATATATTAACTGCTGAGAAACATGTAAACTTTCCATATGCAATACCATGTGATAAATTGGATGACATCATTCTTGTTGATCTAGCTCGTTCCATTCATGAAAAAAGATACTTTGAGTAATACTTTTGTATTTGAACGCCAATATTCATTTATCTGCTGTAAAAATAACTTATGTCTTCGTTCATAACGCTTGGCGAGATTTTGGCGACGAATTTGGCGGAATGTCGCCAACTTGGCGACTTTTTGAAATGTTGCCAAATTAAAGAAAATTTCGCCAAATGGATAAAAATAATGCTAAATGAAATTAACGACTAATTGTCGATAATTCAATATCTTGGAAAGAATATTAATATCTACTGTAAGTAAAACCTATTTATTTTACTCTAAAAATAGTAAATTCATTACATTATATAAGGAAATTCATGTGTTGCCCACATTAGATTTTTTATTCTTGTTATCACTAGTATTGTACTTGAATTGCCTTATTACACATGCATATAAAATTTTATTTCGTAAAATAAAGTTCGTGAAATATTCACACGTATAGAGATTATATTTAACTTTTCAAAACAAGTGCATAACAATGCACTGTAGTAATATTAGTCTAATCTCATTATGCCATACGATCGATTTTATTAATGATACTAAGTAAACTTACAGAAAAATAATTAATCACACACACAAGCATTAATCTCATATACAGAACCTCCCATAAGTGTCACAGGATTCAATTTACTCTCCTAAACATTCCCAAGAACTAGAAAAGAAAGGGCAGTATTACATAGCTACTTTAAAACATATTGCGAAGAAGAATTTTACTTTGGGTTCTTTAGTAATCTTTTAAAAAGAATTTCAGGGAATAAAGGGTTCTCTTTAGACTATTCTGGGTACTTAAAGAAATTAAGGGGCTTTCTAAGTAAGATTTATATTTGGTACATGTCTGATACACAAGGAATCTAAGCATAATATGTTATTAATGGAGTTAATGAGAAATGCAACTAAGATAATGTTGTCAGATTTATTACTTTCCTTATATGCAGTAGAGGCTAAAATCGCGGAAACCTTTTGGAAAAGTGTATTTGAGGTTTGATGGCCCATAACACCACTTTTTACTTTCCCTGCAATACATGGTAATGTATAGGGGAAATATTTGAATCATGCCGAATATCGCAACTCGAATTTTCGGCGGAACTACACGTGTCGAGACCTCTAGGAAACGAAAACACTATTTTTAGCGTGACGTCTGTGTGTGTGTCTGTGTAGAAATTGTATTCGCTCTAACTATAAAACTAATGGACCGAATTTCATAAAATTTGGTAGGAAAGTCACTTGTGGGCGAATCTGGTGCTGATTAGTTTTGAGTACGATTCGCAATAAAAGAACTGCCTTTTTTTGCGAAATGGCCCGCAAAATCCTGTATCCACACTAGCTGAAAAACTAATGGACCGAATTTTACAAAATTCGGTACATACGTCACTTGTGAGTCACCCTGGTGTTGTTAGATTTTGGTACGATTCGGAAAAAAATAACCTGCCTTTTTTTGCAAAATGGCCCTCAAAAATTACCAAAATCTAAAATAAAAAACTACATATGCCCAAATATATCCATGAAATGCGTGATTAATACGTAAATTTTTAACGAAGAAAAGAAAAGATAAACCCCATTACACTAGGACTAGCCGTTCTCGAGATATTTAAGGTTTTTCGTATTTTCTCTACGCCACCATTGAAAATAAATCCAGCTATCAAATGAGAACGAAAATTGAATTAAATTTAATTAAAAAAGAGAACGAGGATATAAGTCTGCAGGGAAAGTCATGTGCTGCCCGCATCAGATTTTTACTTTCCTTGCAGTACATGTTAATGTGCAGGGAAAGTACTGGAATCATACAAAAAATCACAACTCGAGTTTTCGACGGATCTACAGGTTTCGAGAAATCTAGAATACGAAAAAACTATTTATAACGTGGCGTTTATGTGTGTCTCTCTGTGTGTGTGTGCCTGTGTTTCTGCCTGTGTGTATGTGTGTGTGTCGGTTTGTGCAATGTATTTATCCACTCTAACTAAATAACTACTGTACCGATTTCCATAAAATTTGGTAGGTAAGTCATTTGGGTAAGACCCTGGTGCTAAGTAGTTTTTGGTAGGATTCGTAAAAACAGAACATGTCTTTTTATTTTCGGAATGTCCCGAAAAATTCCATGTATCCACTCTAGCTAAAATACGAATTGACCAAATTTCACAAAATTTAGTTAATAAGTTACTTGTAGGATACTCTGGTACTGGTTAGCTTATGAAACGATTCGAAAAAGAAGAACCTGCATTTTTTTTTTCGAAATGGCTCGCAAAAATTGTATATATCCACTCTAACTCATAAAATGTGGTAGATAAATCACTTGTGGGCGATCCTGAGGCTGATTAGATTTTGGTACGATTCATGATAAATGAACCTGCTTTTAATGCGAAATGGCCCGCTAATATTGTATGTATCCATTCTAGCTGACAAACTAATCAATCAAATTACACAAAATTTGGTAGATAAGTCGCTCGTAGGATACTGTGATGCTGGTTAGATTTTGACACTAATCGAAAAAAACGAATCTGCCTTTTTTTTGCGTAATGACCCGCAAATCTAATATATTCGATCTAAAATGAAATACTACATGTGCAAGATAGTGAAACGCTGAAATAAATGACTAAAATTGGTGAAATACATGAATGAAGTACTTGTTCTATATGTAAAATTTGACAACTAAGCGAATAAATCTAACCCCATAACTGTAGAATAAACCGCTCTCGAGATATTGCAGTTTTTGGAATTTTAACGATCTGAAGAATTTAAAGTGAATTAAGTTGCCAATCGAAACGAAAATGCAATTAAAAAAAGGAATTAAATATAACATCAGAAAATTATCCATATTATTTTCTGCAATTAAACTCAATTTAATACATAATGAAATAAATATTACAGAATGAATTTGAATCTGCAGGGAAAGTCATGTGCTGCTCACATCAGATTTTTTATACCAATACCATAAAATTATATATCAATGAAGTTATGATTTAATCAAGATTGTAAGAGAGTAACATTTATGATTTATTTTTTAATAGAACAGCATTTATAAAGAAGAAAAATGAAATACATAAAAAAATGAGATATACCTCTACAGAAGTTCTCACCATGTCAGTTAATACTTAATTGGGTACACTTAAGCCTTAATTGCGGCATTACAGCTCTTTCTCATGAAGTGAACCAAGTTTTTTAGTTCTGCAGCTGTTATAATGTGAAACAAATATTGAATTATTGCTTCTATTAATTGGGATTCATTACTGGGATGCTTCTGACTAACGAGTTTCTTTAGTCGACTCCATAGATTTTCGATGATGTTAAGGGCTGGGCTATTCAAAGGCCATTCCAGCAGTTGAATATGATGATCTTGAAATCACTTTTTTCACACGCGAGCAACATGACATGTAGCTGAATCCTGTTGAAATATAAATGCTTCATTATCTTGGAAAAGATCACGTACAGGTAGCTGCAGTATGGTTTCAAGTATTTCAATTATGTATCTTTGGGTATTTATCTTATCATTGATCACGCAAATTCTGCCCACACCTCTTGATGCCATACAATTTCAGATCACAACACTAACTGGGTGTTTCACTGTAGGTCAATTGCGATCAGGATGCAAATCTTCTCCGATTCTTCTCCTTACGTATTTTATGCCATCACTAGCAAACAGTGAGTTTTTGGTCTCCTCCAAATTACACTCTTCTATTGTTCTGGTGTCCAGTTAAAATGGGTTTTTGCCCAGTTTAATCTGTTCAACCTTTGTTTGAGAGTTAAAAATGACGTTTTTCTTGGAATTCTAGCATTTAAAATAAATTCATGCAGTTTGCGCCGAACAGTCTTTGCACTCAACTTCACATTGCATTGCGCCATTTCACCTGATATACACCGAGATGGTTTTCTTCTGTCATCTAGGCACAGTCTCTTAATTCTTCTATCATCACTTGCTGTTGTGCACCTTTTCCTGTCTTTACAAGTCTGGTTTTATAGTGACTGAGTCTCCTTATACCTCTTCAAAAATTCAGAAATGCCACCTTTGGTTAAGTCCCCTCCAATATTTCTTCTAGCTTCTTCATAACTGTAGTCTTATTTACTTCATAGTACTATTTTATATCGCTTTCTGGGTGACCAGTTAACACCTTGAGCAATTTCTTTAATTTTATTACGTTTTACAAGCTCACTAAATCCAACACAACAAATCCAACCAACTTGATAGCAATCACTCAACACACTGATACATGTCCCGTGACATGTTGGCTCATTGCCAAAACAAGATATCATCTGATTGGCTTTTTAAACACTCATGTTCATTGACTACATTCAAATGAAGGAAAGCTACTTCATGTAAACCTGAGCAACTCGTGCTGATTTTTTTCTGATTATTCAGCTATAACTTTTGATATAATACAGATAATTAAACAAATGTCATTGCATTACAATCTTGATTAAACCATCTTTCCATTCATATATAATTTTATGCTATTGGTACAAAACAAGTGGTGTCATGAGCGATCAAACCTCAAAAATACACTTTTTTCAAAAGGTTTCCACAATTTTGGCCACTACTGTACGTAATATAAAGTGTAAGGAAAGTATTGTGATGGGGTCGAAAATTCGACTTCGTGTTTTCTACGGGAGAGCACGTTTCAAGTATCCCTGATAACGAATCGACCATTTTGATGTGATGTCTATGTGTGTGTGTGTGAGTGTGTGTGTGTCAGTGAGTCTCTGGACACGATATCTCACGAACGAATGGAGCGATTTAAATGGAATTTCGTACAAAAATTACAATCCGTAAATACTGGAAACCTATTGTTTTTAAATACAATCGAATTTTCAGACCCCTGCCCTAAATTTTCGATTTAAATTTTGAAAAATCATCAAAAAATCAAAACTTTTAATAAAGTTCTGCATAAAGACATTTATTCAATTTTTCCTTAGAAAATGGTTGACATAAACATTAGAACGCTAGCATGGACCGCTCTTTAGATATTGTACATTTTTCAAATAAATTTATCAAAAAATTCCATAAATTAAAAAAAATATGAACTGATGAGTAACATGTTCACTTCTCATATGTAATATCATGCGATACATTTGATGACATCATTCTTGAGTGAATCTAGCTCGTTCCATTCATGAGAAAATATACTTTGAGTAATACTTTCGTAATTGAACGCCAATAATCATTTATCTGCTATAAAAATAACGTATTTCTCCCTCCATAACGCTTGGCGATATTTTGGCTGCGAATTTGTGTGTAAGATTTTCTAGAAAACAGGTGATTATATAGATTTCTAGAAGTCACTGCTTTACTGAACGTTAGTTAAAGTTATTATCATTTCTTATAATAAGAGCATGGCTATCAAAAGTTATAACAACTAATAGATTTATTTGTGAGATGATGTGGAAATGCTAAATAAATGAAGCTGAGATGACAGGACTTTTGTATCAAAACTCAAAAACGATAATAATATTGACGGATCGAACCAGACTAAAACTTAAGACAACTATTATGTAAATAGTCTTACTACACTGAATATAAAATTTGAGAACGTATAATAACAAATTCTGTCTGAATTTTGATAAAGTTTTAAAATTTTCCTTCGTAGATACTTAAAATCTTGCTAGCACGACTATATTTTTATTGTGAATGTTACAGGGACAAAAATAAATGGAATTTGGAACAGAAATGTTGTTTATATTTGTTTGAGTTCCTACAGTCTTGATGCAATTCATTTTCAGTTTGAGTTTTCTTTCGCAAAAGTCAAATCCGAAGAATTGAATAATTGATTGAAAAAAATCAAACCATCTTTTATATATAGGATGTCAGTTACTGACAATTACTTTATTACTTTCCTTATATACATAATGCATAAGGGAAATATTGTGACGGGGTCGAAAATTCGAATTTGAGTTTTCGACGGGAGAGCACGTTTCAATCATCCCTGTCTACGAATCGAACATTTCTGAGGGGATGTTTGTGTTTATGTGTGTGCGTGTGTGTATGTGTGTATCAGTGAGTCTGTGGAGACGATATCTCAAGAACAAATAGAGCGATTCGAATGAAATTTGGTACAAAAATCACAATCCGTGACTACTGGAAGCCGGTTGTTTTTTAACGTAATCGAATGTTGAGAACCTCCATAAATTTTCGAGTGAAAATTTGAAAAAATCATCAAAAAATCAAATAAAGTTGCGCAAATAAACATTTCTTATGTAATTTTTCCTTAGAAAACAATTGACATAAACTTTAGAACGCTTGCATGATCCGTTCTCGAGATATTGCACATTTTTTGAATAAATTTATCAAAAATTTCCATAAATTAAAAAAAAATATATATTAACTTTGGAGAAACGTGTTCACTTTTCATATGTAATATTATGCGATAAATTTGGTGGCATCGTTCTCGTGGATCTAGCTCGGCCCATTCATGAGAAAAGATACTTTGAGTAACACTTTTGTATTTGAACGCCAATAGTTCTGCTATAAGAATAAGTATCTGCTATAAGAATAACTTATTTCTCCGTCCGCTTGGTGAGACTTTGGTGCCGAATTTGGCGGAAGGTCGCTAACTTGGCGACTTTTTTATGTGTTGCCAAATGAACTAAAATCTCCCCAAATGGATAGAAATGATAGTAAATCAACGACAATGATGACTAATTCGCGAAAATTCAATATCTTGGAAAAATTCTAAATATCTACTGCAAGAAAAACCTATTTTTTATTGTAAAATTAGTAAATTCATTGCATTCTATAAGGAAAGTCATGTGTTGCCCACATCAGATTTTTTTTAAATGTGCTGCATGAACACATGAGGAAGTATTATAAACAGCAAGGTTGTAGTTTCTATCATTTCCATATTACAATTCTTTTTTGTTGCAAACTAGCTTTGCTTTAATCATTTTTTTCCGGACTGTAGCCTAGATTCGGACCTCTTAATGTAATTTGGACTAAGGTTATCTGCTTACTAGCTGGCGTGGTTAATCCGTAACTCAAATAAATGTAAATAAACTACGAACATTTAGTACTGTATATAAAAAATCGATCGTTAAAAATTAAGTCAATTTGATTTTTTTATTCGCTAAAGTTGATAATTTGTTTTACACTGAATGAAATATTACATTAAATATTACAAAAATCTATTACATTGGTCCTTCTACCATTTTATCTTTCTGACTCTGCAAATTTATTTTATCATGGTATTTTTCTGTAGATAATCATACCGATGGTAGCCGAATTTATTCTTAGATAGGTTTTCAACGATTGCAAAATCCGCTTTGAGATTCCTTTGAAATTATGAATGCAAAATGCGTAACACGCTAGTACAAAATTTGCAATTCAGTATATTCCATTTATTTTTATTCGATTACATAATGTTCGTTAAGTTAAACCTTTTCACTCACTCTTAAAGTAAAGTTTGATATTTTTATTGCTTTTATTTTAACTTTAAGATAAAAGCATTTCTATATTTGAGTTACTTACAAGAAAAACAAGGGATTTCGGAACTTTTTCCTATTTTTTTATTGAGTTTATACAATCTTTTAAGAACTCGCTCTCCGCAATGATTTTGTGTTGCAAAATGTTGAGTCTCGAAAATTGAATATATGATTGAAAAATACAGTGTATCTTGAAGGATTTGACAAGCGTATTCTTCGCGTTCACGATCCTTCCAAGTGTAAAAGATAAATGGATAAATTTCCACTACTGCGATATTCTATTTCATATTTTTGATCAATCACAAAATTATATTTGATATCTTTGAGCAATCACACAACTCAAAAATGGATTTTCGGGTCTTTGGTTACAACAATATAAAAAAATAAATGAAAAAGACAGTATGCCGTAAAGCATTTTAAAAGCGAATGAATATTTTTTCGTGTTCCTAAAGCTTTTGTTTGTACAGAAAATACTTCACAACAGCAAACACCTATCTGCTAGTGCTGATCAAACACAAAACTGAACAATACATTTTTGAGTTTGTTTGCAGCATTTAAAAAATGTTAAATGAAAATACTTCGTTAGTACCAACATAAGCAGTTGATTTTAAGTGTAAATCGGGTTTGAATGCAAAAGTCAGCCTTTACCTTCAGTTAAATTGACAGTTCAATCACAGTGTCAAACGCAAAAATCTGGCAATAAAAGTCTGTATTATGTGAGCTATGTAATAAATTGTAGTTAATTTAAAATTTGAAAATAAAAACCTAGAATCAAAGAAAAGAAACTGTAAAAAGGTTCAAATATTTCTCAGTGAATAACATGGCAAACTCAAGTGCCATATGATATAAATAAGAAGACGACTGGTTTCGAATCTACATGAGCACCATGCTCAAAAATGTACATTATGAGAAAAACCATGCGGAAAAATGATTGTACCAATACCTTTAAATGAGAGAATACGTAAATTAGCATGTACATTTTTCTCAAAAAGAAATTATAATAAATAAAATAATTAAAATATCATAAACATCATAAATTCAGAAAATATCATAAATTTACCAATAATAATTAAAATACAATACATATCATAAATTCAAGAAAACGGTTGGTACCATATGTATCAGAATGTATTGTATTGATACATGGTAAATATCATATACTTACCGTAATCATATACTTACCATATCATATGCTTACCGTATCGATATGAAATATAGATGCATCAAAAGGACATGTATCAACACATTGATACACTCTATCTATATATGTATATCACTTTTACATATACTGTTTTCATTCTACATTTTTTACGAAATTGATGTTAAAGTAGCGGATATTTTTTACTTGCCTTTGGAGACCAGCCTGTTCGCTACCCTTAAAAATTCTGACTGTGGCAAACTCGCTGGCGCGACCTTCCAGAAAAGTGTAAGGTAACAATTTGGACGCCCAGGAAGTGCCACCGAATTTAGACCGGAACCCAGTCGGGGAGGCATCTACAGGGACCATACCCTCCTCCCCCTACCACCAACCTCTCGGGAGGACTTACGGACCCACATTTTTAACGTGATCGTACTCCGCGTGAACGTGGCGGCAGTTTTGACTGTGGCGGGAATCAAACCCGGGCCTACCGAGTGCAACTCCCGCCCGCTAACCTCTGAGCTACATCGCCCTCCGCGACAATCTCCATAAATTTCTTTTTATTCAACAAATTTAGACCGGAACCCCGTGTAAGAGGCATCCACAGGGACCGTACACTCTTTCCCATACCACCAACCTCTCGGAAGAACTTACGGACCCACATATTTAACGTGATTGTACTCCGCCTGAACACGGCGGCAGTTTTGGCAGTGGCGGGAATCGAACCCGGGCCTACCGAGTGCAATTCACACGCGCTAACCACTGAGCTATCGCGCCTTCAGCGATAATCTCCATAACGTTCTTTTTATTCACCCAATTTAGACCGGAACCCAGTGGAGGAGTCATCCACAGGGACCGTACCCTTCTTCCCCTTTATTCTCAGGCGCAGGGTGCCCGCCACGTATGGCGTTGGGCAGTTTAACCCCTGGCCGAGCAGGATCAACCCCCTCCCCCACCAGAACCTGCCCTCCAATTATTAAAACAATAGAATATCTGGCCAGGGCTGTTACAGGGCTTACATATGCCTTGCGCTATACACCAAGTCAAAAATATGAGAAAACTAGTAATATTACATTACATACTACATAGCATATCCGACCAGCATCCCAAAAATAAAATACAAAAACAAGAAAAAGCCTGATAGCCGATATGACAATAGCATCTTCACATCATATATAATCATAAAAACAATTATTTACACCATATACAAAACTAATTTGAAGTATGTAATACCATATTAATTAAAAATAAAATATAGCATACATTATTAACATATAAAAAATTATTTATCAACACAAGTAAAGGAGGTTTCACTGGACTACCTCACACAATTTTTCAGCAACCGAGTCGTAACATTTAATACGATTGATGGACTGAGGGGGAGCCAGAACCCTATTTAACCAAAAATCCCAGTGGCCGTCCGCCGGTCTACTAAGATGATATTTTACAGTAAAAGTGCAGTCAAAAATATAATGATCGGCATCCCCCACCCCGCCACATGGACAGGAGGGAGAAAGCCTACATTTAAATATATTTCGGTAACTAGGAAAAGGGCTGTGTCCAGAAAGAAAATGGAACACGGCCCTATCCAAAACATGAAATCTACTATCAGGAACGGGACGGAACAACTGGGCGCGCGTGCCTCCAGCTAATGAACCACCAAAAGCGCGCCAGTCCTCAATTAACACCGACCGAACAAAACTTGTCAGCAATGAATAAGGAGCAGGCGCCAAAAGCGGCTCACCGTCTACGACCTCATTGCCAGGAATACCAATATGAGCACGCACTCAACGAAGATCAACCAAGTTACGAGCAGGTAAAACTTCATCTTTAATATCCTGAAGGAAACGTGAATTACTATCAATTGACTCGAGGGCGGTGATAGAGGAAAGGCTATCCGAGAAAATCAAAGCTTTCCTCCGATCTTGCAGGACCCATTTGCAAGCATACTTAATCGCGAGGATCT
This sequence comes from Amaurobius ferox, assembly GCA_951213105.1. Lineage (NCBI taxonomy): Eukaryota > Metazoa > Arthropoda > Arachnida > Araneae > Amaurobiidae > Amaurobius > Amaurobius ferox. The sequence continues at coordinate 98,404,950 of OX578148.1, forward strand.
CAGCCTGGAAAACAGTATTATGAGAAGCCAACTTTTTAAAAATAACATGGATTAAACGCCAGAATGAAAGACACAAACCGCAAGGCCATCGTTCCCATCGATCTTCGACTCATCGGTATATATATGCAACCCGACAGGTCCACTAATCTCTGGGAACGTGACCATACGGCGACAAGGAGAAATTTCATTAAACGGTTGACGATCGTCAAATTCACACCGGAGGGGAAGACAAGAACCTAAAAGATCTCCCTTCTTTCCTCCAAAATAAAAATTTCCAATGAAGGTTCCGAAGAACTAAATGGAGGGGAGGGATACCGAGGAGGATAAATAACGCTCCGTAGGGTGAAGTTCTATAAGAAGTTCCGTTAAGAAGGTGGTAGGGGAAGTAGACCCTTCTTCCCCTACCACCAACCTCTCAAAACGACTTGCGGACCCACATGTTTAACGTGATCATACTCCGCCTGAACACGGCGGCTGTTTGGGCAGTGGCTTGAATCGAACCCGGGCCACCGAGTGCAATTCCCGCGCGCTAACCACATGGCTACCGTGCCCTAAGCTACAATCTCCATAACTTTAATTTTTATTCAACCAATCTAGACCGGAACCCAGTGGGGGAGGCATCCACAGGGATCGTACCCTCCTTCCCCTACCACCAACCTCTCGGAAGGACTTACTGACCCGCATGTTTAACGTGATTGTACTCCGCGTGAACACGGCGGCAGATTTGACAGTGGCGGGAATCGAACCCGGGCCTTCCGAGTGCAATCCCGCGCGCTAATTTAAATTTTATAATGACCATATGCTAAGCTCTTCCATCATCCTCATTCCATCGTTCTATCGTTCCATCATTTAAAATATCAATAAAATAAAATATTCATTTAAAAAATCCATCAATCCACCATAACTGAGTCATTTAAATTTTATAATGGCCATATGCTATGTTCTTAATTCCATCATTTAAATTATCACTTAATTTTATAACCCGATGCACGATAGTTAGCAAAAATTTTCAAACTAAAAAATAAACGCCTTTCCAATCTGATCCCAAATCTTCGCTTGGTGTAACTAACTTTAACACCGTTGCCATGGAAATGTCAATCGCAGTGCACCTGTACGGGAATGGGAGAAAAATTATTTTGCAGATTGTAGCCAAGAAACTGAAATTCGGAAAATCTTAAAATCCCGATCCTGCGGTAATTTTTTATTATTTCTTGATAAGATTGGGCTTGTAAGAAAGCCAGATCTTTGAACTTTCCAAAAAGTAAATTATTAGTCGAAATTATAAGTACTTTTTCGATGCGAGGATTTAAAAACCAAAGTTCGTTTTTTTGAGCCGAAAGCGTCTTTTGTTTAAAAATCTTTAAAAAATATTAGAAATTGAAATTGATATAATTTTAGTAGCAATTGTCTGTTCTTTGCGGTAGTGTGATTTGTTTTTTTTTCCCTACGAAGTCTGGATGGTGGAGAAAAAAGGGGAAAAAGAAGAAAAACGGTCAAAATCGCATAAAACATTAACTAACAAAAAAAATTCAAATTTTAAAAATCGGTTATCACGTGTCCCCTTCCCACCCCCTTGGGTCTCCGATTGCCAAATTTCGTAGCTCTCCAACGCGCGGTCGCTGAACGTATAATATATTAGACAGAGAGACAGACATTGTCTTTTATTATTTAAGATTTCCGTTGATGTAAAATGTCTATTGTGTTTTTTCTTTTGGAACAGATAAATTTTCAGAAACCTTATTAATTGTTTTGACTTTTGCATAAATATTTTCTACTAAAGCTTTTCGAACTCTGCAATTTCAAGTATTTCAGAACTTTCCAAACTTGGGGAAAAGTAAACCAAATTGGAACTGAATTTTTTATTCTATTTATTTTGCTTTTCACGATCTTGAAGTAGTTACTTTTCGCTGTGTTTTTCTTTTACAAATGTCAGATCTCAAAAATTGATTGGGATGCTGAAAAAAGACCGATTTTTTTTTCAAACGTTTAACTAACGTAACGAATCTTTGCCGCTTTTATAATTCTTAGTGTGGGAGTATGAAAACGTTGACTGTTTTCTTTTATCCTAACGCAAAATTCGAAGCTCAATATTTTGGGTGAATGATACTTGTACAAATTGAGAGAACTCTGATTTTAATATACTAAAATACCCTAAAATGTGAGCTTCCAATATTGACACAGGTATTGTACCAACTCATCAATATGAAGTGTTCTAAGAAACAAATATTTTCTCTTTTTTGATATGTCCAAGCTAATAAATCAGAATTAGTTTAATATTTTTACTTTAATTAACAAAAAAAAAACATTTAAGGAAGAAATGAATTTCCCAATATACTCAAATTAACAGTTTTATTATGACTCTAAAACGACAGACTTTCGTTACATTATGCTGTCACTTCACTAATGCCAGATTGGCGCGAAATTGAGAACCTCCTGAGTACCACCTCCTGCTATTTTTATCCCCCAGGTTAGCTTTCTACGTGGTCTTTGACCCCCAGCTTTAATACCCGCGCTTAATATACCAGACTCCACTAAATCCCTGCTACATATACTAAGGTCACCTTCGACATTTTTGCACTAACATAAAGAGTAAGTTTGTTTGGGCGCCATTGTGTAAAGAACATTGCTGCCCCAACAGCGAATAAAACTTCGTAGTGACCAGTTGATGTTCTACCGTTGAGTTACTGGGATGGAACTGCAAGCTCTTATCACCGAAGTGGACTTTGAAATGTGACATTTCTTTCAAGATTTAACCCACTCTACTCCCTCAAATGTTTCGCAAAACCAATTTTAAAATTGTATTTTTTGTCGACTTAACATCTTTGAAAAGATCGTTTAAGACATCAAACCTAAAAGGAAAATCTTATAATACCTCATGAACATTTTATGTCAAAGGATGTGTTTTATTTATATTTGCGTCAAGATCGCATATAAAAAGTAATTAATTTAGTAAAAGCTATATCTACGCAGTTAGTTAAATGGTGTGGGTTTATTTTTCTGTTTCAGATTGGCTAGGCTGGTTTTCACTATGCTTTCTAAATGACTCACTAAGGTGGACTGTTAAATTTCGACTTATACAGGGTGTCCCAAAAACATTGACCTGGGCTTTTATTCCTTAAATATTGATCTTAGACGTATATAATAAATTACAAATTTTAGTAAATAAAGGTACAGAATTTTATAAAACCAATAAAATTTTCAAGGGAATTAAATTTTAAGAAATACAAAATTTAAATTTTTATACGGTCCCCGTACAAAAACATTTCCAATGAGTAATATGTGCCCCATACACTAATAAGGTGATGTACAAAATGTTAGCATTTTATCTTAAGACTCAGAGACATGAAAAGACATAAATTCTGATTTAAACCACTTTTCGATGCATCGACATGGGTTCTCACAGGGGAAAATCATGCCGGCAGATCGCGAGTTTCAAGGGTCATACACAAATAACGAAAGAAAATAATGATTACATAAATAAATAATAATTTTGATATTTATTGATACAAAAGTGTCTGCACTATGCAGAAATAAATTTACACAAAGATTAGAAAGCATGTTTAAAATGTTTTCCATCCATGCCATTAAAGATAAGAGACAGATATTATTTGCCTATGATGCATTTCTGCTCTGCGCCATTTGCACTCTTGCTGTAAACATTTACATTATAATTTATAATTAATCTCTCACCAACTTTGTTTAAACATATCTCTGGGACTTTTTATGATAAAATGCTAAAATTTTGTACATCACCTTATTAGTGTATGGGGCATATTTTACTCATTGAAAATGTTTTTGTACGGGGGTCGTATACAAATTTAAATCTTGTATTTCTTAAAATTTAATTCCCTTGAAAATTTTAATTGATTTGATAAAATTCTGTACCTTTTTTTACACAACTTTGTAATTTATTGTATATGTCTAAGATCAATATTTAAGGAATAAAATCCGAGGGCACTATTTATGGGACACCCTGTATATGAAACCAATAATACCATGTATCTGAAACCACCCTATATATATATAAAAATTTTACGATTGACCCAATTTGTCTAAGGGGGTCGTATAAAAATTTAAAAAGCGTAAGTTTTTGAAAATTAATGGGAGGACTATTTCATTAACGTTATCTTGTTTCCTAATTTACTTTCAACATTTTTGCAATTTGCATTGCCCACTTATCTCCAACAGGTAAAGAATTGAAGCGCGTTTCAATCTTTTTAGGACACCCTTTATATATCCCTCAGTTTTCCCATTTGTACTGATTTCGTCTTTTTGGCTTATGTCTTGCTGGTCTATCTGGCAATGGGGAAGGGGCTATCTGGAAGGGGATCCGACACATTCTCCAAAGATGCTGCAAAGATCTCTATGCTGCGTTGTTTTATAAACTTGTGCTTAATTACGTTGTTTTTGTTTTTACTTCTCCTTTGCACAATTTGTTTTTACTTATTAAATATTAATTATTTATTCTTTTAATTCAATTTTGTTTTTGTGGATTAATTACGAGAGAGGGACAATCTTCTTTTTTCAAATGTATCAAAATATAATCTGCAAGGTATAGGATACATTGCTTAACACTATATTATATGTAGGTTTGAGAGCAGATACATACATTGCACTTACATACACGCATTTGTAAGATTAAAACAATTTTCTTCCATTTGGCGACCACATCCCAATTTTTTCTCTATGCATTACCAAGTATTGTAGGGAAAGTAAAAGAAAGAAAAAAATAACAGAATAAAAATGGCCCTAAAATGGAAATGCAAGTAAGTTTCACATGTGGTGATCAAGGACGGTAAATAGAACGCAATAAAATTTCCTTCAAGACAGTAATTACACCACTACTCACTAGATGGTAGCAGTATTAAAAATCTGATGTGAGCAGCACATGACTTTCCCTGCAGACTTATGTTAACGTTCTCTTTATTTCAATTAAATTTATTTCACTTTTAATTCAATTTTCGTTCTCATTCGGTAACAGGACTTATTTTCAAAGGTGGCGTAGAGAAAAAACGAAAAACTAAAATATCTCGAGAACGGCCAGTTCTAGTGTAATGGGGTTAGTCTTATTCCTTTCGCCGTTAAAAATTACGTATTAAACGAGCATTTTATGGATATATTTGAGTATAACCTAGTTCTTTAGTTTAGATTTTGACGGTATTTGCAGGCCCTTTTGCAAAAAAAGGCAGGTTATATTTTTCCGGATCATACCAAAATCTAATCAGCACCAGAGTAATCCATAAGTGACTCCTCTACCGACTTTTGTGAAATTCGGTCCGTTAGTTTTTAAGCTAGAGTGGATACAAGCTTTTGCGGGCCATTTTGCAAAAAAAGGCGGGTTCTTTTATCCCAAATCGTACCCAAAACTAATCAGCACCAGACACGCTCACAAGTGACTTACCTACCAAATTTTGTGAAATTCGGTTCATTAGTTTTTTAGTTAGAGTGGATATAAAATCTGCACAGACAGACAGACACACAGACAAACACACCCACAGACACACAGACACACACACAGACGTCACGCTAAAAATTGTTTTTTCGTATTCTAGAGGTCTTGAAACGTGTAGATCCGTCGAAAACTCGAGTTGCGATTTTCGACATGATTCCAATACTTCCCCTATACATTACCATGTATTGCAGGGAAAGTAAAAATCCGATGTGGGCAGCACATGACTTTCCCTGCAGACTTATATCCACATTCTCTTTATTTTAATTAAATTTATTTCACTTTTATTTCAAATTTCTTTCTCATTCGGTAACCGGACTTATTTTCAAAGGTGGCGTAGAGAAAATACGAAAAACTGAAATATCTCGAGAACGGATTGTCCTAGTGTAATGGGGTTGGTCTTATTATTTTGTTCGTTAAAAATTATGTATTACACAAGCATTTAATGGATATATTTGAGCATACGTAGTTCGTTAGTTCAGATTTTGACGATTTTTGCGGGCAATTTTGTGAGAAAAAGCGGGTTATATTTTTCACGAATCGTACCAAAATCTAAGCAGCACCAGCGTGACCCACAAGTAACTCATCTACTGAATTTTGTGAAATTCAGACCATTAGTTTTTCAGTTAGAGTGGATACAAACTTTTGCGGGCCATTTCGCAAAAAAGGGCGGGTTCTTTTATCCCGAATCATTGTCAAAACTAATCAGCACCAGACTCGCCCACAAGTGACTTACCTACCAAATTTTGTGAAATTCGGTCCATTAGTTTTTTAATTAGAGTGGATACAAAATCTGCACAGACAGACAGACACACAGACACACAGACAGACACACAGACAGACAGACACACAGACAGACAGACACACAGACACAGACGTCACGCTAAATATAGTTTTTCGTATTCTGGAGGTCTCGAAACGTGTAGATCCGTCGAAAACTCGAGTTGCGATTTTCGGCATGATTCCAATACTTTCCCTATACATTACCATGTATTGCAGGGAAAGTAAAAACTGTTCTTTCTCTCAACATCCAAAGACCAAGGACGGGACGCTTATCTCAACATCACGATTTGAAAAGGTGGACTATGGCGGTTGTTCAAGACATCGTAGAAAGTCGAATGTGCACGCTTCGACACTCAGTTATTGCGGTGACCGGTTCTTACCCCATTCCAACTACACACAACCCTGCCACAAAATATACCCAGGGTTGTCCTAAAGAAAATTATAGAGAGTATTGAGAGAGAATATAGTACAGATAATATTAGATTAGATAGAGAGGATATTATTACGAGGTTTCAAGGGGCGAAACCCCTGGTGGGGGTGTAATAGGAGGGACCTGCCCACTTGAAAATTTTTGAATCATTTCGTCCATATAATTGCTATTTTTAAGCACATAAATCATTTTTTTTTTTGTAACTTTTCTTTTCTTGTAACTTTTCACTCACTCACTTACTTTAATATTACCTACATACATAAATCTCATTACTTCTTTAATACCCACTAGAATTATGAAAAAGCTATTTCCATCATATGGCAACATCAGTTGCCACTGGCACTTGACTGGTCGTCTATCGTCTATCCAAGCCCAAGGTGGCAGTCTCATCAACTTTCATCAGTTTTTCACTCCTTTTCTGGTCGTACGCAGGATGTTATTTTGAGGCTTGAGGGGTTCAGGGGATTTTCCCTATTTCCTAATTTGTTTCCATTCAATTTTGAAAATGGCTAGCAAAAAAAAAAAAAAGCTGAACTTTGTTGAAAGTTGCCCCAAAACCAGCAAATACAAAAACTTTCTTGAGAGTACGCGGCGCGTACTCTGCTTTTTTCAAAATGTCTTGAAAGTACGCGGCGCATACAGCGCGTACCCTTTTGGAACAGCCCTGAATATACCCCGAATTAATCGTACGGAACCAAAGATATATTTTAGTCTTAATATATGGTATCGTACTACCACTCCTTTGAACGCAATTTCTGCCTTCTCACAACGGCAATCCGGTTTCAGTCTTTTATGAAAGACGGGAATAAAACTTGTTTAAATGAAATTAATTATTAGTGTATCTTGTCATGATTAAAAATAATAAATTCTGATAATTTTAGCTTATCCAAATGTAACTTCTATTAAAAGAAATATGTTCGTGAATTTGTAACATTAAAAGTTGATTTTCGCACATTCTAAAAGTATTTCCGAGAACCCTGCAATGCGACAACAAAAAAAGGCAAGATTAGCGAGACCAAATATTACAAAATATCTCAAATTCCACGTTCAAATTAACACCTGCGACTAAACCAGTGGTAAAGGGATGCATGCATGAACAGTAATCCTGGGACAGACATGAAACTACATGTAACACTCTAAATATAAAACTCTAGATACAAAATTCTCTCCATATTTTTATATGAGTTTCTAGGCCTAAATTTCTTATCCAGATAATTATAAAAATTATCTAGCACTAAAAAATTAAAAGAGTTATATTCATCAACATATTTCAAATATTTCTTGTCCGAAAAGTATATTAATTGGTCACATATTATGATACAAAGGATTTTAGACAATAAGAAGAGCAAAAAAATTATTTTTACGGCAGTACGCTGATTTTAATCTGAAAATTAGAGTGGGACGTGAACTTTCATTTTTAATCCAATGTTAATTACCATCTCATCTGGTCTAATTGAACAGAACCATAGAATGTAGAATAAAGATGATATTTTAAAAATATTAAATACTATCACATAATCGCTCACAAACAACTACAAGAATAACACAATAAATAACAATTTCGCAAATACAGATTAGGTGCAAAAATAAACTTTTCCATAAGTTTCAAAGGCAAATAATAAAATTCTTCTTCAAGTACGAAAAAAAGTTAGGCTTCACTTACTCAAGTTAAACGCTCCGTTGCGCTTCTTGTTTGTCCTGACGGAGAAAACTATTTTTGCCTTTAAATCCGGTCATACTCCCAGTGTTTTAATGTATGTTGCTTTTAACAACGTTTTCAGCTTTAAAGTATAACATATTTTTAATCATGCGTCTGTTATTCACTTTCAAAATTCAATAACCTTAAATTTTTATTTAAAATGCATCTAAAGATTTCGAACCGTAATGTTTAGTACTTTATTGATTCGAACGTATTTGAAATTAATTTATCGATCTTCTCAAATAAACTTTAAATTAAATTGGCAAACACAAATTTCAATGACAATGATGGATTGTTTTCAGTTATAAATTCAATTTAAAATTTTGATTATTTTTATTCTTCTGTTACATATGCCAATGTATAGAGATATCCTCTTAAAGGGAGAAAAACAGATATATAAAACTTGAAGTTAAAGGCTGGCTATTTAAAATATTTTTGCACATTTCTTCTTCATAAAGAAAAAGTGAATTTTCTTTGCAGAATTCCAACACAAAATAGTTGAAAGTTTTAGTTATGTCATGTCAAGCAACATTTATGATACTTGGGTATAATAGGAAAGTATTTAAAGAGCTATTTTAACTGTTCTTTGATTAGGAACACATGTTTCTTAGATTAGGGACACGTGTGCAATTTTGACTTGTTTTTACTTCGCTGAAATTCGTTTAATCTTGTTCAGAAATTGCTTTTTTGTTTAGGGACACTTTTCATTTGATCTTCATTCTACTTTCTGATTGGCTTTCTCAAGTGGACTCTGTATCCACCGACTTGAGTACTTGATTTATGCCAATTTCGTCTTTGGAGTAGTTCATCTGTCTATCACTGGAGAAATGGGTCCAGCGTATTCTTGAAGCACTTGTATGCTGCATTGTTTATTAAGTTATGTTTTCTTACATTATATCAATTCCTAATATTTACAATACACCCAATTCAGTTTTTGAACGAACTTTTTTTACACGAATTTGATTTAACACGAATTAAAGAACATGCCATTCCCTTTTTACACGAGTTGTTTCGATTTAACACGATCGACCCCAATTCTGAGAAAAAAAATTTCATATTGCACTTCTCACAACTTTGCAATTAGATAGAATTGCTTCTTTGAATTAGTGATTTCTATTTGTGGGAAATGTCTCGAATTGCAGAATTCCCTTTTTATCTGCATTTTGAATTTGGCGTTTAATGTAAAAAATACATTTTTGATGTTTGATGTTAATAACAATTAACATCAACTTTTGTTTTATTAATCGCAACCGAAATAGTTTTTGGTAGCTCTTACACAATGTTACATAATTCACCTGTAACAAAATCAAAGAGGACAGCAATGTCGTTGGATACTGAAATGCAAATTTTAGAGTGTCTTGCCACAGGACAAGGTGCATCATCTGAAGGCATAATTTTTGTGTTCAGGAATTAGTAACATTTTTTTTCTTTCCAATTGAAAATTTACTTTATCTATATAAATAAAATTGAAAATCTGTCTGTCTGTCTGTCTGTCTGTTTGTCCCATCATCACGGGAGAACGGCTGAACCGAATTTGATGAAATTTGGTGGGTAGCCCAGAAATAGCCCCACTTAAAATTTAGTCCATGTTTGGAGTTTCTACGACCAGTGGTTCTCGAGATATTAGTAAAAAACAAAATTTTCGTTTGTCTCATCATCACAGAAAAACAGCTGAACCAAATTTAATGAAATTTCGTGGATAGCCTTGAAATAGCCCCCCATAAATTTAGTCCAAATTTCGAGTTTCTAAGACCAAGGGTTGTCGAGATATTAATGAAAAACGTAACTTTTTCCTATGAGTTATACTCTCCAACTCCGTGGTTTATTCAAACGGAAAGGATCAAAATCGTTTGTTTAAAACGTCGAAAGGAAATAAAACTTTATTTCCGAGTTTGGTGCAGGATTTTTGCATTAAATAGTCACTATCGGAAAACATGAATTGTTTGAAACATGAATTTAAATGGAAATATCTACCTCCATGGTGATCTTTCACAAGCTATTACTCAACGATGAAAAGTATAAAGAAATCAAAATGGCTATTTAATTTCGCATTTTATGAGGAAGATTCTATCTTATATCATGTTGCTCGGCAACGGAATGAAATTAAATGTGTTGTTAATATTTATTATTATTTTTTCCATTTGAATAATAAATAAATGGATGCAAAAATATATTTTTTAAATGAAAGATTTGGTTGTACTTTTAATTATATAAATTGCGGACTGCGTACATAACTTTCATTTATTTTAGCAAAGAGGTTTCCAGCTCATATATTGTGTTTAGCTAATAAACTCATATATTGTGTTTACCCAATAAATTCATTTAGCCAATTGTTGAAACAGAAAAAAGTAGAACGGATGTATGTATCTTCTAATACAATTTTAGTGTTTTCATTTTGTATATGCAAACGGGATCAGAATATTTTGTTCTTCAGATCTGCAAATTCAGAGCTACGAATTTAGAGGAATATCTCTAAATAACTTGGTAACATTTCTTAAACTTTACCAAATTAGTGGAAATGTCTCCAAATTGATAAAAATGACCCAAATCAATGAAATTAAATTTGTTTTTTTAGAATAAAGTACTGAAATGATGTTTCTGTAGCATTTGTCGGTCAATCCATCCATCCTACTTAGTAACACATTTAACGAATTTTTTTAATATCACCAAATTTATAAAAAATATTTGTAAATCCATAAAAATATCATGAAATTGGTAAAATCGCGCTTAATAAATGAAATTAATTATGTTTTTTTAGGGGATAGTATTGCGATGATGTTTCGTCAATTTGTCGCAAAATGGGACTATCAGTTCTACAGTACCACTTGGCGATAAATTTAGCGATTTTTTAAGTTATCGCTAAATCAACGAAAATGTCGCCAAACCTTCCTTGGAGATTGCATTATTCAGATAAGATTTCCATCAATTTATTTAAAGCAAATGATATCATGTCGCTTAGCAACGAATACAATATGTTATGCGGCATACGATTTTTATTAAATCTTTTCCGATTTGAATAATAAAAATATGTATATAAAATAAATTTCATTGACATTGAATTTTTGACTGGATAATATCAATTACGGTCTTCAGTTTTAAACATCATTATTATTGATATTTTCGGGGACTGTTGATTCAGGGATTACGGATATTTTCAAATTATTATGGAATTGTTTTATTATGACGAAAATTGCTGAAACTCATATATAGTACGTTGTACGAGCAATGTACCTGCATGGGTATATCTTCTAATCTACGAGATTATAAGTAGTGCAGGTATATTGGCATATATTTTGATATATATTGGCATATATTGGAATCAATTACGTCCTTCTGGTATTAAGATTATGGGGATTTTTGATACTTTCAATTTTTTACGTCATCTCTATTATTTTGGCAAATATTTTTGAGACTCATATTGCAATACGGGTAAGCTTCTACTAACACACTGGCATATTTTCTAATCTGCGACAATATAAGTAGTACGAGGTTGCATATATTGATTCAATTCCTTTTTTTTTTTAAATTTGCTTACAGAAGGGGCCAGGATGTTTTATTCTTCAGATCTGCCCGTGAAGATAATTTTGCATAGTGAGGACAGATATTCTTAAACTTCTCTTTATGAGCAATAAATTTAATATTTTAACAGAATTTGCACATGATTGCGAATTATAAATTTCTTTATATTATATACTCCGTACGAAGAACGGGTATGCTGCTAGTATAATATAATTTTATTAAATGGACCATATTTATAAAATAAAAAGTGCAGAACGTAAGAATAAAAATATTGTAACAAGAATGCTCAAATGGTTTATTGTATTATTTTTTGCTGATTTTTAAGTTTGCAACAAATCTAAGTTTTCATAAATACATTACATATTTTGCACGAAATTTTCTACACTCATTCTTCGGGTACGTATCTATCGTGTAAAAACATAATTGGGTATATGTAGCTATACATGAAATTTCATAGTGTTATGCGAATTAATTATTCAGTTACTATATCCACACGCACAATTACAGATGATCATATTTCCGAAAATGTTCAAATTGAGTTCAGTAGGTCTAAAAATGTGCAATTCCATCAAACTTTCTATATCGAAAACTTTCCTGAGAACTATGCCTCTTTTACTGGGTTGATAAAATAAAACTGACTCGGAAAAGACTTCTAATGATCTCCTTGCCTTTTCACGAAATTGCGAAAAAACTTTTCCTGGCCAGTTTTATTTTGGCAACCCTGTATATATAAATACAGGGTATAAAATAAAACTGGCCCGGAAATGTTTTTTTGGAATTTCGCGAAATCGTAATCTAAACAGCAAGGAGATCATTAGAAGACTTTTCCGGGCAAATTTTATTTTATCAACTCTGTACAATAGTATGAGAAAATATATGTCCTTAAGGTGAAATGTTTTAATTGTTTATTCAATTACTAAATCTGCATTAAATTTAAAGATTTTTGTTATGGTCTCAATTCCAAATAATACAGAGTTTTAAGTACCGACAGAGTAAACTACATTATAAACTTTCAAGTTATCGCGTAATTATAATGTTCATAACCGTATTCCGTTTCATTTATTTTTTCCTATCAAAATGAAAATCCTGACTTGGAAGCTTGCGTTTAAATTTCAACTGCAATCAATGAATCTCAAATTAATTATTGCGAAACAAAAGAAAAAAAAAACATATTTATATGCGATAAACATGCAACTTCGCTTGCACTTAATAAATATTTCACAAAACGGGTCTCATATAAAATTACAAATACATTTTCTGAGAGGTGTGGGATAAAATAAAGAGGAAAACTATCTCAGATTAATTACTATTTTATTCCCAAAAGCTTTAAATTTAATTAAATGAAGACAAAGTACTTGGAAGGTAAGTATATTCGATCAGTTTTCTCATAGATTCTTATTCCATACATTATTATATACGTGTGTGTATATATATATATATATATATATATATATATATATATATACACGAAATATTACACATTTTGTACAATATGTTTAAAAATTCTACAGAAAATTAAAAAAAAATATTATATATTATCAAATAGAAGCATGGTTCTCTGCATGCTACATGGTTATTATATTATATATTGCTACATTATAAACTACATTATGCTGCATTTTAGTGTTATTTGTGTTTATATACCTTGTGTTCTTGTTTTCCTTATTTTTGTTCTAGTTCGTTCTAAATCGCGAGGTAAGTTACATTTTGTAATAATTTTCTCTTTTGACGGTAAAGAATTCATTAGTCAATTATTTCACGGGATATTAGTTAAATGTTTATCGTATCCTGATATATATCTCATACACCATTATTTTATTATAAAAGAATAAAATACCTTGCATTATGTATGCAGTAGAACATTAAATCACATAGCATATAAAATTTTAAAAAATTATCAATCCAAATAAGATAAGCTTAAAGTTTGCTAATCCGATTAGTCAAACAAGTCTGTCTGTAAATAAGAAGCTTTAAAATGCAATTCAAGATTCAGACTTAATATTCAAATCTTGAAATAATATTGACCACATTTTCTTCAAGATCGTGACTTTAAATATAAGGAACGTTTCAAATGTTGCTGAAACCTTCCTAACGAATTATTACAGTTCAAAGAAGTGGACAAAATTGAGCACAGTAAAGTATGAAACTGAAGTCGTAGATTATTTCTGGGACTGATTTAATGAAACTGTTTAGGAATATCTGCATTTCCGTTTAGTCAGAATTTAAGGGTTATGAAAACGTTTGGATTTAATAATGTACTTGCAGTGAATAACTATTTAAAATAATTTGCAAACTTTGAAATTAAGTTCCAGCACACAGCATATAGTAGTTTATTTAATTGAATCCGAATTTTAAATCCTAGGAAGAACAAATGTTCAAGTAATCTATAAATGTTTACTCAAAAACAACAGAACATACGAAATTATCCTTTTATACTCAGTCCCTGTTATGCAAGCTATCTAGATATCCATTCTTTAAATATAATTAACATACTTTTCGCTATAGAAACGTAGTAGGAACTCGCATAATGTTAAAAAATAACATGGACTCTCTCGTATACCAATATACTAGTTAGTACTTTCTGATTCTTGAATATTTTTTTGTCAACCGCTCACTTTCTTTTATTACTCAGGCCACCCAGCTAACACAAAAGGGGGAGAATTGTTATAAAGCGAGGACGGGAAAAACACAGAAGAACAATACGGAAATAAATATAGACATACAAATGCAATATACATATACATACGAAGTCAATATACATATACATACATAGCCAATATAAAAAAAAAATCATTTTTTGTGAAACAGAAGTGGCGAAGCAATAAATAAAATGAATTGAGAGAGCAATTATTGTACGTACAATATTTGTTATAATAAAAGTTGTTTAATCAAAATAAAACATAATAATAAACAATTTTAGTTTAGGGAGCAACGATGTAAATTCAAACGATTAGCGAAAAAAATGAAAAATAAAAAAAAATAATTAAAAAAAAACTCCCGAAGGAACACACTTTTTAAAGAACATATCTAAAATGAGATGTGGCAATGGAATAAGATAGTAAAAGAAACTAAATGAAGGAAAAAATTTAAAAATACAAAGAAATGAAAGGGAGATTTGAAAAAAGAAAAATCCTAAAACAAGAGAAGTGGCAGTGAAACAGGATTATACAAGAAAAAGGGATCAAACAAAAGTTTTAAAAATAATGGTCTAAAAAAATGGGGAGAAAACGGTGAATAAAAGCACTAAAAAATCATATATTAATGAAAATGAGCATAAAGGCAGAATAGAACAAAGTAGATGGTGAAACAGTTATTAATTGGTCAGAACAACACAGAAAGCGTAAGTTACTCTTAAACTAATTAACAAAAACTATCTGAGATACGTTTTGCAATAAGAAAACATTTTTTTTATCGAATGGAAATTTTTGTTGACGTTTGAAAACCGTAGTGGTTGATTTTAAAGAGAGAGAGAGAGAGAGTAGAATTCTCTTTTAAATGAAAATTTTCAAGAACAAGAAAAAATATAATGATCAGCATCTCTATATTGCTTACAAATACAATTAGAAGTAGGTTTGATTTTACAATTCAATTAGTATTAGATTTTATTTTAGACTTGAATTAGTAGATTTGATTTAGATTTAACATAGTATAGCTAATTCATAAATGGACCGTGATCAATAATAAAATATATTAAATATATATTAAAAATTGGGATCTATCATTGGTAAAATTAATATAATTCTTGAGGGTATCATGCGCACAAAGAGAAGTATAGTCAATTTAAAAAGTTTGCCAAATATCAATCAAAGAATTTTTACATAATTTGGAGAAACAAGAATAGAGGAAAAGATATTTTTATATCAACACCAGTAGAAGCAGCAAATTTAGCCTAGTGATTTGCAGTATCATTGTGCAGTACAATATTTGTACTACATGTTCCACCCCCAATTACAAATTCCAATAAAGATAATGAGCAATCTAAATGCAGCAGATGAAACCAATTGACACACAATCATAGATAAACAGTGCTCATCCCCTTCGGCATCAACGACAAATGGGAGAAGTGGTATGAAACAAAGGGGGAAAAAAGTGCCTCAAAGTTTGTTCCAGAGAGTTCGACAGACTTAAATTTTCAAACGAACTAACAACATGTCTTTTGGTTTTGTGCACAAAATATCTACAGTGAGCACGCTAAAAGAAAGCGTGGCTCAGATATGTGATGTGCAATAGTATCTTACAGCATAGTGATTGCGCAAATAATTGTTGAATGCAAGAAAGAAGAGGTATTTATATGTTTCACTTGTCACTAATTAGCACGGAAGGCACACATTTTAACGGTTATCTTATAATGAATAATTAGTTCGTAAGAGTCTATATTCGTAATAACGAGTTCTTGTATTTTAAACTAAAAGAACTATTTTGAGTTTCGGTAGATTAAAATAAAGTGTCTAATTATATGTGTCAATTATATTATGTGTGTAAATATGTTTATTAATGTAATATTGGTAGCGCTAGATGTATATAATAATGGATTTATGAATAATCAAGATTTATCTCTATATATGAATTATAATTAAATAAATTGGTCAATTTAGATAAGTGTGTTTATTTATATCTTGTGTATTTGTCTCTCCGACTTGAGAACCGGGAGTTTACATGCTCCACCCTTAGTGAAGGCATCATATGTAAGTCCTAGTGTAGTAATTTTTGATAAGGACAATTTTACCTTATGACACACTGCCAATTGATTCAACATGACATTTGGCCCAGGCTAAATTAATGCAAGATTTGTAATTAAAACTTTTGATGTGAATAGCATCTATCTAAGGTTGGAATTTCTCGTACGGAAAAACGGAGAGTTACGAAAAATGGTTAAACTCAACCCCTTGTATATTGACCCATAACGCGAAATTTCAGATTTTTCTGTTGACTTGGGAGGTGAGACGGATCAAATGAGACCGAAACCAAGTATATGTCTCTAGTGGAAGTTCTCATTCATTTTGAATAGTGGCTTTTAGTGTCTTAGTTAATCCTTTTCATCGTCACCCCTATTTTGAATATGTTAAATATTTGATTATTTCCATTGATCTGAAATCTGACACGCATAATTTGGAAATTTGAAATAACATTCGTAAATTGCTATCGTGGCAGCAATAACCCACTAATACCTCTTTGCACGAGTTCCTAAACATAATCATTAAATAAAAACACTACACATTAAAATACACATTTTTAACTTATAAAAGAAATGATCATTCATTAATACTTCTATTTTTATTATAATTAAAATTACATCAATTTTAACAAACACTTATGGAGGAGAACAGTACCGTGTGAGACCAGTTTTTTTTTAATCTTATTCCAAAATTCAAAAATTGACCTAATATATATGAAGACTGGCACATACCTCTGTATTTTGGATCTGTAGCTCAACATGACTGGAATCTTTACCGATGCTTTTCCTGACATGTGTAGTCAGACTTGTATTTTTCTAAAACATTTCCTATACTCAAAATAACAACTTACTCTCTTAACAACTCCGCTAAAATCATTACGACCTCTCTCTCTCGCTATTGAATAATGAAGAATTTGCGCATGTGGGGAAAATGCTGAATTTTATATTTTCCGGGTAATTTTAGGCTTACGATTTTCAAATATGTCACATTAAATGTCAAAATGATTTTGAATAAATTAAAAATTAAAGTTTAAATTAGCGAAAAATGACGCGATGCCATGTGATCTTGAAAGGCTACGTGATTGGCTTTGACGTCACTGTGCATGAAGTATCAGTGTTTACGTTTTAAAAACAACGTTAGATCAATTCGCTTCTTCGCATTCATAGTTTAGAAATCAATTTTTGAGCCGTAAATTTTACAATATTTTTTAATTTAACCGTATATTTTAATTGTATAACCCATCCATTTCATTTTGTTTAAGATGCTGATTTTTCCGGGATTTGTCAAAGGACAATCCGATAATCTTCCTAAAATTGACGCTATATGTATGTTTTCGTTTTTGGGAACGAATCCCAATTTTATTGGAGCCGAAATGCGAGGAGTTAAAACTAAGAGGTATGTATGATCTTCATTAATATTAACAAATAAATCTAAAACTAATTCACATGCATGAATAATTATTTTATATTTAAAACTTTAATTTTGATTGCACGTGGAAATAGTTGCACACTACAATGTCCTATTCTGCTTTTAAGCTGATAATTGACTTTTTATAGTAGTTTATATTGTAGTTTGAAATTTTGTAAAGACAAATAAAGCATGCCTGAAATACTCAAGAAATTTAAATACAATACAAACTACAAAAAACCAAATTTGAATGACATAGTCTGATTTGTAATATAACATTAATATATATACGGAAAATGCTGGGGAATATCAATAACTGTTTCCAATCAAAACAAAGTAACTGTCGTCAGATATTTAGTATTTATGAATAATAATTTTATAGATGTTTTAAGACTGGCAGTAGCAGTCAGATAAGGTGTGCAGGGGTGTGTTGTACCAGGGCTCATGTTTCTAGCGAGGTCCCCCAAAGTGTAAATACACTGTAATGTGGCCTCGTTATACCGCACATATTTTAAAATGTGTTTCTTGCAGACTTATCCTTAGGGGTGTAATAATAACCTCCACAGTGCTAGGGGCCAATATTCTTTCATATTGACATAAAATCGAAAAATGAATATAAATTGATTTTCGAATAGGGGTCTCTAAAACTTTTTTGCTAAGGGTACTAAATTATCTGCTAAGCCAGTATAATTTTATATATATAACTGAAATATACATAGGAATCAAGAAACACTTCTAGAAAAACAGTTACATTTATAGTTTGATTTAATGTCTCCCATTACAAAGTTAAAAGGATTTATCGAAACTTAAAAAAAATTTCATAGAATATTCTGTAATATGTCAAATTATATTATTTTGATATAATTGGAAGAATAAAAGCATTATAAGAGATAGTTTATTTAATTTTTCGTCTCTCCTCCCCCTTCAAAAAAAGGAATATTTTATTTAGTAGATGAAGGGGGGAAGGGCACTGGGATTTTGTGTTCTGTATATGGGGATAAAATTTGAAAGAACCATTACTGTATAAACACTGCACAAGTTGAAGATATAATGCAATTATACTGACAAATAATAATTAAAGTAGTATATATATATATCAGTAGTATATAATAATAGAAGTTTGAAAATCCAATGAACGAAAAGTAAGAAGATGTAACACGATAAACCTAACTTTTTAAAAACACCCACAGAATAAAATATAATACAGCAAATCATCAATCAAATGGATTAAAAATACAAAACACTAGCTATCAAGTTACAGAAAATCAACCAAATTAAAAGGTATGGAAACAAAAAAAAGAAAAACTTAAACTAAATTCAACTATCTAACAGGCGTACAAAACAAATGTAAAAATCAATTAATCCTCAAGCATATGGAAAAAAAAAAATTAATATCGAATCAACAAGTCAATGAAAAATATAATACAAAGGTATGGAATCGAAATAAGTATAACAAACGAAATCAAGCACAAACGCCTTACACGTGGACGAGGCTCTAAGCCTAAATCATGAATTGTTAACCTCTACAAAAATCTAATCATGTCCAAGTTTTTTGTAGAAGCAAACTCAAAAATGTATGTTTCTGAAGAAATAGATATATTAAATCTATGAACTATTTCTACTTGGACGACATACATAAAGATGGAATAAAAAAGGAAAAATGAATACCTGGAAAAAGCACAGCGTGTGTACAGTCGATTCAATACAGGGATCGAGGGAACACTGATAGAAGAGACCAGTGTTGCCATTCGTAAAGAAAAAATAAAAAACCATTTACTGTTGCCATTCATAAGAATTGAAAAACTGTGAAGCGAAATGTAAAGAAAAAGTATTAATATACAAAAAGAGCTACTAAAAAGAGGTGCATATAAAGGTAATGCTGCAGTGGGAAGTGAGTGAATGAAAAAAAAAAAAAAAAAAAGAGATAACTGGCTAATATAAGATACTATGAATAGAATTATATTATACTATGGAAAGAATTATAAAAATCCAGCTATTTTAAATTTTTTAACAATACTATTTACTAAATAAGCTTTTTAGTAGCTCTTTTTGTATATTAATACTTTTTCTTTACATTTCGCTTCACAGTTTTTCAATTCTTATGAATGGCAACAGTAAATGGTTTTTTATTTTTTCTTTACGAATGGCAACACTGGTCTCTTCTATCAGTGTTCCCTCGATCCCTGTATTGAATCGACTGTACACACGCTGTGCTTTTTCCAGGTATTCATTTTTTCTTTTTTATTCCATCTTTATGTATGTCGTCCAAGTAGAAATAGTTCATAGATTTAATCTATCTATTTCTTCAGAAACATACATTTTTGAGTTTGCTTCTACAAAAAACTTGGACATGATTAGATTTTTGTAGAGGTTAACAATTCATGATTTAGGCTTAGAGCCTCGTCCACGTGTAAGGCGTTTGTGCTTGATTTCGTTTGTTATACTTATTTCGATTCCATACCTTTGTATTATATTTTTCATTGACTTGTTGATTCGATATTAATTTTTTTTTTTTTTTTTTTTTTTTTTTTTTTTTTTTTTTTTTTTTCCATATGCTTGAGGATTAATTGATTTTTACATTTGTTTTGTACGCCTGTTAGATAGTTGAATTTAGTTTAAGTTTTTCTTTTTTTGTTTCCATACCTTTTAATTTGGTTGATTTTCTGTAACTTGATAGCTAGTGTTTTGTATTTTTAATCCATTTGATTGATGATTTGCTGTATTATATTTTATTCTGTGGGTGTTTTTAAAAAGTTAGGTTTATCGTGTTACATCTTCTTACTTTTCGTTCATTGGATTTTCAAACTTCTATTATTATTGAAATCATTTTATTTATGAGCTGCATTTGCGCAATAAATTAAATGTATTTTGCATTTTCATTCCATTTACTTAATAACTTTAAATTCTTTATTTAATAATTTCTGCATAGTATCTTTCATAATTTTGTAAGCTATAGTATCTAAAAAAATTTTATTATCAGTAGTATATATATATATCAGATAAATATTGATAAGATATATCTTTATTTCACAAATGAGGGTTGCACAACTTATGATCACAACTTATTGTTACACAAGGAATGACAGACATTTATTATTATAAATTACTATATAATGTTAACATTTCTATTTATACAATAGATATCATCAAAAAGAAAGAATTATAAATTAATGTGTCATTGTTTATTTCAATAAATTGTTTGGTTTAATAACGGGTGGCGCCAAAAACGCTGGCGTCATTTTAAGATATTTATTACTGCCACCCCTTCACCCCCATTGGGCAGCTTTTAGCGCCACCCCTGTTTTATAAATTGTGAGATACTTTTAAGGTTTGATTCTATGTTTTTAAAACTTATTATTTTGAGATACAAGCTAGGGTATGTTTTACTGTTCAATCCCTAACTTGACCACAAAATTATTTAATTTTAAATTACTATTTACATAGGATTATTAATAGTTTATTATTGATCCAAGAAATATCCAGGATTTGATTTCGGGGGGGAGGGGGAGGGGTTAAACCCACATTTCATATGTTAATGGCTCTTTACCTTTTCAATGTTAACTTTTTCATTTGGGGGCGGGGTGAACCCCCGAAAAAAACCCTTGGTTAAGGCCATAAATCCAAGTAAGTAATATTTAAACAGAAGCAAATGTTTACTTACCGATAAATGATCTTCACAATATCAAAGAGATGTTTTATTCAATAATTTTGGATTTTTCTGCTCGTCCTTTTTCATTGCTTTAGTCCATGCTTTTCGTTTAATTGGATCTTTTGGAACATTAAAAAACAGCTTATCAACTGAATTGAACGTTGCATTAGTGCAGCAAGGTACTAAACAGTACTTGTAGGTCGGTTTTAGAATCTCACTCATTATAAAAATATGATAAATAAAATATTTTGTCGGAAAATCAAGTGAGCACCTCTCGGAATACACAGTAAACAGTGTATTGCGCTCTTTGTTTACATGCATAGTGACGTCACAAGAGCGGTCATTACAGAAACAGCGTTTTCGCGTCGTATTGCTAAGTGCGAGTTTAAACATTTTTATATCAACTATCTAAGTTCGAAAATTAGGAAACAAATATGCTACCATTCATGATTTTTTCTCTACTACACGATAAAAATTTAAAACAAAAACGTGAAAATTCATCATTATTACCTCTCTGAACAACTCTGCTTGAATTATCATTCTAATATGATCCTTGACTTTTCCTCCAAAAAATCTGCTCTTTGTTTCATCATAAACAGCAAAACTTCATCAGTTGCCTCTTGGTGTCATAATATGTCATCAGCTTAACATCTAATTATTTTCCTATTGTTTCACTATAAGAAGATAACGTGTTCCTCTACTCCCTATACTTTGCAACGCACAGTATTCAGCGAATTCTAATTAATCAGTCCCTGTCCATGATTTAAAAAATTTAATGTCCTTCAATTTTTAATAAATTACGAAGTACCTTGATATGTCAAACTTTAATTTTACAGAGTTTATCAATCAGAATATATTTCATCTTGAGTTAGTGGTCGTCTTAAATCAACTTTCAATTAAATTGTGCTAAAAAAAAAGCCCCAGCGACTATGATGGATTGTTTTCAGCTATAAATTCAATTTAAAATTTTGATTTTACTTCATTTTTTTCTTTTTCATTATGCAGAAAAAGACTTTTTGGGGGAAATGTCAGTTTTTAATCATATTCTTAGCAGAATTCACCCACAAAAAATTGAGTGGTTTCTCTATGAATTAAATTATGAATATTGCACTAAACTGTAATGTATTAGTTTCGAATTAAATTAGGAATGTATAACTTTATTTGTAATAGTGGAAAGCCAATTGTAAATACCAAACTGATATTCAAACTGATATCAACAGAAACTAAATTATAATATTCTTAATCAGATACAGCGCTAATTTTTATCCTTACAAGCGTTCTGCTTATTAAAATTTCGCTACTGAATTTTTGTTTTAATATTTTCATTTTAATTATATTAGATAAAATTTACATTCATTATCAATTTTATTAATATGCATAGAAATTAATACGATGTTTATCCCTTTCTTATAAATGTATCGAATAACTTCGATTACGATTGGCTCGTAAAATTCTGTTATGAAATAAAATTTATCTCCAATCAATTGGTTCTTTATTAGTCAGTTGCATCGCATCCAATATAAACCAAATTCATAAATTCTGTTTAAAAAGTATATATTTTCAGATACGTTAAACTCCAGAAAATTACATTGAATATAATTTGAGAAGAAAAAGCCGTGTTTGTGTATTCGATCTTGGTATTTAAAGTGTTTAAATATGAAATTTAATTACTTGAGTTTCCACGTAAAATTTTACTTTCAAAGTACAATGTATATTTAAAGGAAGTAAAGTACGTATATTTAAAAGAAAAAGTACGTGCATTTAAAGGAATTATTTTCCTTTTAAATACACTACATATACTTAAAGCGAAAAATATATTGAAAGGAACAAAAAGAGGGGGGGGGGTGCAAGTTTTCTATTTGCACTATATAAATATATTTAAATTCTGTCACATAAATTACATAAATAGAAACTAGGCTAACATAAAATGTCTCCCACGGATTTCGCCCCCACCCCACCCGGATGTATGCCTGAAAACAAAATACTAGCCCCTTACATTTGTCTCATCGTGTAGAACTTTCGGCGATTCATGTACCCCTTTATTAAAGATATACTATAATCCTAATGCCTCATTAGGGTTATGGTATATCCCTTATGAGGCATTAGGGATATACCATTATATATGAGTTTTTGGCCTGGTCTATGAATTTCTTTAGCAAACTGTCATTGTTCTGAGTTGTAAATTTATTTTCATTTTTACAAGTTCACATATTTGTTGTAATAATCTACTGTCATTTAACGTATTTAAGAATATGTAAGAACAAAATATCCATTACATAGCATTCATTTTTAAATATATCGCATCTGTAAATTTTTTACACAAAGTATTTAGTAACCATTTATTTTCATGTATCAGTTTTTAATAAAAACTTCGTATTTAAATTTTCCAGTTTGAAATTCACTTTACAGATGAAAATCCTTGTATTTCTCATATATAGTTTATAATTGTTATAATTGTAGACAAAAATTGCTAAAACATATATTAGTAAATCCATAAAATTTTATAACAACTCACATATAGATTCTTTTTTCTTCTTATTATTATTAAACATAAAAAGAAATGCTTTGCATTTGCAAATCTCATTAATCTTGAAATAATAAGCCTTTTAAGCCCCTTTATTTCACACAAAAACTCCCAGAATGAGGAATGTTCTTTTTCAGAACGTTCTGTTTAAAAGATTAGAAAATAAAAAAAATTCTAAAGTTTATTCACCGCATTTCAGTTTAGAATGAAACTTAAATTGTATTTACTACGTTGAAGACTTCGATCGATAATGTCGTGACGGAATTCGTCACTCCTTTGTAAATTGCATAACTTCAGTATTTTTTAAACTCTTATTTAATTAATTTGTGTCCTGGAACCCTCTCGTCATTTTATCTTATTTAAATATATCTGAATCTGTTTCGAATTGTGGCCATTTTCATGCTATAATATTTCTCTCACACTCGAGGAACAACGTACGTCGCTCAAGGTCGCACTTGCTTGCGGGTGGAGACAGTTGTCTCCATGTTTTTTCGCTTTGTTGGGTGATGCAATCTTGTGCTGGATTTCGTGTGGTTATACACGTGCCTTGAAATTCGTCGGTTGAAGGGGCGGATCCCTGGATGTGTTTGAAAGCAGTGAAGTTTTGTATTGGAAGAAAGGAAAAGTTGTGAGCCCTTGATATTTTTGATTGGACGGGTTCTGGATCCATCTGGAATGTATTTAAGCTGAGTGATTCTGGATTCGGGGCTCTCTCCCTGGAAACATCTTCGAACTCACGTCGACGCGGGACTTGCCCCCAGGTTGAGTTACCGTGTCGTGAGGGTCGGGGGAGATGCCACCGCCGCTACCATCGCCACCTCGGTGATTGGGTCTTCGACTTCGTTGGTACCGAGCCTCTTCGCCTGCTGCCGCCGTTGACTGACCGGGAACCTCCTGCTCCGGTTGCCTGGAGACCGATGTGAAAGAAGATCGTGATGAAGCAGATCCCTGTGCGGGACGTTGCTCGAACCCTTCGAACCGTCCTGCCGCCTCTCCTTGGTCGGGGGAAGTTTTTCCCCGAGGGAACTCTGACGGATGTTTGGTCTTCGATCCTTATGAGTCCTTCCTGATATGGAGGTAAGCGAACTTTCAATTGGAGGCTGCTGCCTCGACCGTCTTGTGTTCCGGTGAAGTGACCCGCCTGATGATTGATCTCAAGATTCCTCAAGAGCTGATTTAATAGAAAAATAATGCTTTGAAGTAAATTAGTTAAATTGAATTAAATTGATAATTAAGCGTTCCTCGAGTGTGTGATTCCTCTCCTCGACCATACCAGTGTTTTAATAAGTGTATCTGTTATATGTAAAATTTGGAATTAATAATACTTTGAATAGATATTTTAATGCCGGCAAAGAGCCGATGATTTTTGGATGGAAACGGTCCAGTGGTTTTAATTCTAGTATATTTCTGAAATTGAATGCTAACTCCTTTTTCCTAAATATTTGAATAAATGAAGATTAGAAATTAAATTGAGTCTTTATTTGTGTTGATTATGTATTTTTCAGCTTGGTGGAGTTCCTGAGGTAAAGGTTTGGTTTCTGTTTACCTTGGTTTTTGGTGGTGTTTTCCTTCACAGGTCATCAGTTGGAATCCTCCAACTGACGGGAGGTGTGTTTCGAACCTGGGTATGAAATTTGGAGAAAGTTAGACTTTCTCGGTCAGCCGTGTCTGGCGGGAATCCGTTGCGAGATGCCCTCGGAACCCGCTATGACAATAAAAATGAGTTTGAAAAGGGATTTTGTAGTGGTGGCATTTAAAATATACGAGTATTCTTATTTTTAATAAAGGAAAAGTATAGCAAGGCATATGTTGAAAATGAAAGGAAGAAACATTGACTGCGTTCGAAATAATCAAAATAAAATTATGTGTACACTTTGTAATGTTTTGAATAGAGGAATTTTGAATCCATATTTTTCATGAATCATATATGAAATAGAATTTGTATTTTTATATTAAGAGAATATTTGACGAAATTTTACATCTACTCACTTCGTAGGTTTGAATGTTATCAGTATTGTGGCATATTTTAGTGAGTCAGTATTCATAATTGCTTTATCAGTGGCGTAAGGACTGGGTGATTAATCTTATGCATACTGACGGACTGGACTGATACTATATATGATTGGACTGACCTTGAGCATAAGAACTGGAGTGATTTTATGCATAAAGTCTGGACTGATCTTATCCATAGAAACTAGACTATTTTTATTCATAAAGGTGTTTGATTAATATTTTGCATAACATCTGGACTGGTCTTATGCATAAGAATTTTATGATATGAATATTTACTCCCTATGCAATGAATCCTATGTGTAAGAAATAAACTAGTCCTATGAACAGGAACTAGACGATGACAGGATTGCATGAGAAGTGGACGATGAATCTTATGCATACGGACTGGACGGTAAGTCATGCATAAGGACTCGTAAGGATTGTAAAAGGTACTCTTTAAAATCGATATCCAGTTTAATGTGTCAATTGAGTCGGGGCATTAAATCATCTTGAAAGAATGTGGAATACCATGCGAGGCATGTGCATTGGACGTTACAGAATAGTACATTATAGCATAACTAGTCGGTACTAGTAAATTATCACGGAAAATCTTTTATGTATTCCATCCCAAGAAGTTTAAATATACAACAGCAAAATTTTGAAGACCGGCCATGGAATATTTACAAGGATTTCTACACAGAATATTTTATCATGAGGTCCATTGAATTCACCTAAAATTTAACCATTTATTCCGTAGAGAAAGAATTATGGATTAAACCCATTGACCATAGGATTATTCCCCACTAGATTAGACCCCCCTCTAGTGGGACTAGACCCACACCACAGAGGATGATTAGTCCCTACCAAAGAGTATTAGTCCCAACCGAAGGAATATTAGTCAGGCTGCTATAAATAAACGGAAAACTACTACAACTGTCTCACTTCCGTTAATATTGTATTTTCTGTTATATTAACCCAGACCGTCTGACCTACCCTAAGGTATAAGGCATCTGTTTGGACGGCCGGGACACTGCCACCCAATTTAGACCGGAGAATAATGGATATCCACAGGGACCGCACACTTCTACCCCTGCCACTAACATTTTAGGAGTTTCGGCCCTACAGATTTAACGGGCCCTTAGTTCAAGTACACATGGGGATAATTTGGGAAGATTCGAAAATCAAACTCAGTTCCTCAGAGTGCAAACCCCGTTCCTTAACCACTGGTCTACCTCTCCCTCCCTTAATATTGACAAGTTTTTATTGCCACTTTGACCATTTCAAGACTTATAATAGACATCGGAAAATAGCTTTTTCTTGTATTTCCTCTTTGTAATCATGTCGGTTCCTTTTGATTTGGAGAGATAAAAATTTCACATATTCAAATGATAAAATTGTGTTCTTCATACTTGTCAGTTGTCAATGATAAAAAGTATTGGTTTAACACAAAATGTACCATTTGAAACTTTCTTTGTCTATCTAAAGCTTATTATTGTATTGTGACCGAAATAAACCCTATCAATTAAAAATCAATAAGCATTATATCAGAAAAAGAAGGACACGATGCAATTCAATAAGTAAGATAAATAGTTAAGAAGTAATGGCATAAGCAAAAAAATCTGATAAGGATTTAACATATGCGAATAAGCAAAATATGACTAAAATAAACCAAATAGAGCTATGGATAAACTTGAATGGTAATAGTTACTACGAATGTCCTATTTATATGTATGTTGATAATTCAAGAGCTTGTATAGATGTTGTTTGATTGATATATAAAGAATAATAAGAATAATGTAATTTTTCATATAAATCACTATAATTGTCTAACGCGCCTTTGTCTTTACACACCTTTTAGACTTGATGACTTAAAGTACTGTATCCGAACACTAATTATAGTATAGACCTTACTGAGGTACAATTTTTATTTACCACACATCCTGGGTGTGAAAATTAGCGGTTTCGAAAAGTTTTTACAAACCCTCCAAATGTATATTTTGACATAAAAACCGAATCTTTGCACACTTATAATATCGACTACGGTACAAAACATAACGGAGATTCGATTTATCTCTCCCCGACAGAAGTAGAGAAAATGTGGAGAAGGGATCTTGAAAAATCTTTCAGAATCTCTAAAAGCCACTTGGTGATACAGAAATCTGTATCGTTGAATACTTCCAGTATCGACTATCAGCCAAGGCTTAACGTAGACGAATTTTCAATCTACTCTATTCCCCGAGGTAAAGAAAATGTTTTTATTGAAAAGTATTTTTAGACCTCCCCCCTCCCTATGATTCCCCCCCCCGGGGTAGCGCTACCTTAGATGTGGTGTACGAATCTTAACTCTGTAGCTCTGGTCCTCCGTATCTGGGGGGCATAATAATCCGGAAAACCGGCTGTCGAGGAACCGGCCGTCCTACCGGTGAGTTAGGTAGGTCTTGGACTCTTCCAGGTGGCTGTGATCTCCCGGACTGCGTCTATTCATGACCTGAGCCTAGATCCGGCTGGCGACCGGGGCCGGGTAGGGTCTTTGGACTCTACCCGGTGAATGATCCCGTCGAGAACGTGGCCCCCGGCTGCGGCTCTACTGGATTGGAGATTGGACCCCGGACATGGAGAAATAATAGGCATAAACCTCTACGGTTGTATTCTCCATTGATCTTATTCCTGTCCCCCTCCCCATGATGAGTTAGAAGGTGAATCTTTGCCCCTTTATAGTACCAACCATCGGGCAAATCTAATATCCTTTTTTTTAATCCTTCTCGGGGCGAAGATTGCTTGGGGCGTTTTTAAGATTTCCCATACACTCAAGCAGTCCTGTCGTTTAAAAGTCTGAATCTGTGTACACTTATAATGCGACTACTGGACTGAACCTATCAGAGCCGGAACATAATTTTTTTCCTGGAGAGGACAAAAGGGGTGGGGGAAAAAATCTCTGGAAAAACTATGAAAACCCCCACTTCATCGGGTATATAGGCTGAAACTCGACCACGGGGCAAAACTTAATGGGATAACTTTAGATTGTCACAATTAATTTCTACGCTCAGCAACATTATTTAACAAAATAAAACGCATTTAAAAAGTTATTGATTAATTTTTAAGTGTGTAAGTTTCCCTGTTTCTGCCAGGCTTAAATACTAATAAAGTAAGTGTTATATATTAACTGTTAATGCTTTGTATTTTAAATTCAATTTACTTTTATAATGCTAGTCGTGAAAATATTCATTTTATTTTTCAATATCCATCAGAAATATTTAATATATTTTAGTTTAAAATATTTTGACCTTAGAGTCTGTTCTCTTTAAATATGTTGCATACTTTACAACAATACCATTTTAAATCTTTATATTAAAATCCTGACCATTTCTGCATGCAAACCTTAAATAAAGCGACTTTTTCAATACCATCATCTGTTTTCAAATTCCTTAGCATCATGAAAAGTCTGCATCCAAATTTTTAGTGGGAGGGAAGCAAAATCCAAACAATGTTTTGGTAAAAAGAAATTCCGATGACAAAAATCACATTTCGTATATTGAAAAAGAAAATGTATCAAAACGATATTGGTGTTCTTTGGAAATATTTCCAATGGAACATCAAGTTATACTATAAAACTCCAAACCGATACTGTCGAGTTATTATGGTAAAGGCTCAAATTTCACTTTCCGAGCTCTTCTTTCCTCTAAAACTGACTCTTATTCTTGCTGGAATTTATTTTTCTTATCGATTGAAAATCGGTGGTTTCACAGATTTAACGCATGTATGCCCTTCATATGTGACACATAATTCAATAGAAGAAAACAAAATGCAATAAGTTTCAATTTTGTTATAGGAAAAGTTAGATTACCAGGCCAGCTTGAATACAGCTGTTACTGTTATGTTAAGGACATGAACCCCAGGTTTCTTTTCACCATTTTGTCGCTTGTTCTTAATAGAATGAAAAAAAAAATCGCGTTTCGTTTCTTTAAATCGACAAATTTAAAAATTACTCCTTTTGAAATGGCAACAGTGTTTGTTTCATCCAATTGTAAACAAAATAGGAGGCGAAACATGGCAATGTATTCTATATCATCATGTCAAACCGTAAATTATTTGATGTCATAAGTCCGGCGCTAACATTGACAGAAAATCTCTCTATTTTAAAATGATTTGATCAGAGGCTTCACCTAGTTTTTTTTTTAGGTAGTAAGGGGAAGCCAATTATTTTCTTTCAAGATAAATAATTCTTTGGGGCCACAAACGACTTACCAAGAGATCTCCTGCTATCACAAATACGGGTATTTTACCTATCTGTAACCAATATGTAGCCTTTATAGCTATATAAGCCAGTTTTAAATTCCTGGTACGAGAGAAAAGCCATGTGTGCCATGTCATATATGTTAGTAGTGATTCGGAATCCACTTAAATTCATTTCTTTATAAAGGTACGACGTAATATATATATATATATATATATATATATATATATATATATATATATATATATATACATACATATATATACAAATAAATAAAAATTGAAAGATTTTAATCGAAAACTATGCATAAACTACTGTATGTACAAAAAAAACCATCTCTAGCATATCTGTTACAAATGAGTAACCATAGACCAAGACTAAGGATAAAGATAGAAGGTAACATATCACTACAATGGAAAGGGGGATGAGAAGAATATTAGGATACAAAAATCACAATTAAAAAGTATATAAACATAAATAAAAATGAAAAAGAAAACACGGCAAGAATGAGAAAAGGCAATAATAATTAGCTCAAGATAAAAGATAAAGACAGAGAGAACAATCAATTGAAACTGCACAAAAAATGGCGGTTAGTTCGAAATTGCATTCTCATCAGGACAGCCATACTATTCGAATTAAACCGATAGAATAGCCAGTTTCTGACAATGGCGATAGTATTTAACTATAGACATCATTAGAACAGTCTACTGGCTAGTGGAAGGAGAAAAATAAATCAATTGAATTAAAAATCAGAAAAATAATACCTCCTCGAACAGAAATACGAACTCACAAGCATTGCTATCAAGTGTAAGTTAAACAAGCGACTGAGCATTTCACCTCACTTCGTCAATGCTCGTGGGCACCGGCATGAATACATTTGAACGATACATAATATGTATGGAGACTTTCAAAAATAGTAATCTGTATAGGACTCAGGACAAGTGGGAAATAGTCATTCGAAAATAGTAAACAGTATTAGATTCAGGCCCAGTGGTAAGTTAGGTGATAGGAATGGGTTAATTCTCAAAAATGAGTTATACAATCAAAGATAAATAATGCATGTGTAAAATTATTACGTGGTATATTTGAAATTATTAATAAAATTATTTACAAATACTTCCGGATAT
Source organism: Amaurobius ferox (assembly GCA_951213105.1). Lineage (NCBI taxonomy): Eukaryota > Metazoa > Arthropoda > Arachnida > Araneae > Amaurobiidae > Amaurobius > Amaurobius ferox. The sequence goes on from OX578148.1 coordinate 98,436,439, forward strand.
TGGTAATTTTGACAAATGCGTTTAAGATTATTGATGTGGAGAAAGTGAAACCGAGGATCAGAAAGTCGATGTATTCGAAAGAGCTGGTTTAAAATGATGTCTCTAAATAATTGAATAGAATTACAAGATTGATATGATAGCAGCTTTATGATATATATATATATATATATATATATATATATATATATATATATATATATATATATATATATATATATATATGTATATATATATATATATAATCTCAAAATATCAAACAATCAGACTGGGTAAACGGTATTCAAGCTTTGAACCAAAGCAGTGAGCCTTTTGTGGGTTTGAAAACTTGAACTGAAACTCCAGATATAAAGTTTGTCGAATATCAATGGCGATTTTTTTCTTTTCACAAAATTCAATTGATTCGATCCTTCCGCGTCGTTACTCTCTTCCGAATCAAATTGCAGTTGTTCTGAATTTGTTGCTTGGCAGAATTTTTATGCACTTATATGTGTAACAATAAAACTTGTATCAGATATAGAAATGGAACTGCATTGGGAAATTTAGTAGTAAAACTACATTACAAATATTTACAATAAACACTGAAAAACATTGCCTTGTAATTGATTGTCTGATAAGAAACACAACATTTGCTTGTCAGAAGCTCTTAACAAGAGCTTTTTTAAATTTATACACCCAGACAAATCACGCATAGACGACTTTTCGCGAACAGCAAGACTTGCTTGTGGCCAAATGGTTCCCTTCCCTTCAGGCCCATACCAACAGTGTCAGAATTTTGAGAACGACTGGTGTGGTCTAGAATGTATGCATGTCTATATTTGTTCAAAGCAAACTTGAAACTTTAGAGTTTAGTCAAAACAGATTTAAATTTTAGTCAAAATAGTTCAGGTTTTCTCTCTCTATAAACATAGAAAGAACATCATGGAAACAATGCAGTCAAATCAAATCAAATCTGAGTGCTATACGAGAGCTATATAAACTAGTGTTTTGCGTCCTACGGGGCAGTTAGGTGTATATTTATTGACAATGGAGGGTTTATAATCCCCAATCCATGTAAAATCTAACCGTCCCTATTTAAGCCTGTCAAAAAAATTCGAAAACTATTTAACAATTTACTTTATGAAAATCGGGTTGATTCCCGCCACAGACAAAATAGCCGGCGTGTTCAAGCGGAGTACGATCACGTTAAACATGTGGGTCCGTAAGTCCTTCCGAGTGGTTGGTGGTAGGGGAAGGAGGGTACGGTCCCTGTGGATGCCTCCCCCACTGGGTTTATGTCTACATTGGGTGACACTTCCCGGCCGTCCAAACAGATACCTTATACCTTTCTGGTAGGTCGGACGGTCTGCGTAGAGGAAGAATATGGCAATGCAGGATCGAAAACACAATCGTAGCGCGATAGAGGGCCTTTTGGGGGAATCGGTAAAACGTCCGCACAGGAAAACCGTCATCCGACAACCACGCTCAAAGCTAGTAGGATGCAAGGTTTCACTAATGCGGAGCTAGCAATATGCATATAGCATATGGATCTATTGATTGTAATGGACGAGCCGCTGTATTCCTGTACAGAGTGCTGTATTCCTGTGACCGCTGTATTCCTGTGAGAGCTGTACAGAGTACCCAGTACGCCTGTACCGGGATTATGTGAAACGGGTTCGTTCGAGAGACGTGCTATGAATTGGGGACGAACGACACGGAACCCCTGAAATGGAAGAGATCTTTGTCATTCAGAAGACACTCCACTTGCCAGTACACGTAAATTCGCTACTTGCTGCGGTCTTCCCCAAACCGTTGTCTGGAGGATCCTGAACTCGAAACAATTGCACCCATACCATGAGCAGCGCATACAACTACTGCAACCTGATGATTGCCCACAGAGGGTTGCTTTCGCTCAATGGTATCAGCAAAAGAGTGCTTCGGTCCGCCTTTTTCTGATTTCCGTCTTATTCACAGATGAGGCATACTTCACCAGAGAAGGTTGCTACAATGCACATAACTCACATGTATGGGCGATGGACAACCCTCATACTACACGAACACGTTCAGCACAACACCGGTTTTCTGTCAATGTTGTGTCCGGTATTGTGCGGAATAACTTTATAAGTCCATATCGCTTGCCTGGTGGTTTGGATGGACGGTGTTATTTGATTTTTTGGTAGTCTTGTCCGAACTGCTGAACGACCAACAGATCCAGCAATCGCTGCGCCGTGATATGTGCCTCCAACATGATGGGGCCCCAGTCCATTTCCTGAGTGACGTTCGGGAGCACCTAAAAGCGACATTTAAATAACAGTAGATCGGCCGTGGTGGTCCCATTCATTGGCCTGTACGATTGCCGGACCTATCCTCCTTGGATTTTTTTCTGGTGTCCCATCAAAAAAGTCTGGTGTATGATACACCTTTGAATAGTGAGAAGGATCTTGTCGCACTCATCTGCGTAGCTGCCGCGGTCGTCCGAATGACGCCGGGTGTATTTCAAAACATCCGTGATTCCATGCGGCGCCGGTGTCAGGTTTGTGTTGCAGCTTGTGGACAAAACTTCGAACACCCTCTGTGACCTCTCTTAATATCGCAATTGTCACATTTTGATGAATAAAATAATGTTCTTCACTTATATGTTGCTCTTTTATTTCTCGTGTTCTCTGCACATTGGTACATGACGATTGTGTTTCCGACCCTACATTGCTATCTGATCCAGATTCGTTTTTGAGTAACCTACTCCTCCCAGAAGTTTGAACACTCGGTAACGAATCACCTTGTGTGTACAGCATGTGGTGTGTACACTTCAGATTCCACGCAACTATTAATCTTTTAAAACATTTTCACACTTATTTCGCAGTCATTATATTACATTCATCCTTGAAGCTCTAAATTTAGCCAAACTTGAGAAATATGTGGTACATGAAAAATATAATTCTTTTATCGGAAGTGACATCTCAAGAACCGGAAGAAGAAATTCTTATTCATCCTCACTCTATTCCAGACTTTGGTGTAAAATCTATATCAATCGCCATCTAAGGTCTATTATCAGATGCTTCTAAAGAAATATAGATATTTCAAGGGAACATCTTGAACCGAAAGAGGAAAAAAAAACGAATATAAAAATCCTTAGTCAATCCCACTATCCTCTATAAGATTTGGTGTTGAATCCATATCGGTTATCATATAAGCTCTGAGAAATCGTAAGTACTAGATGTTTCAAGAAAATGAAAATGTTTTAACCAACCGGAAGTGTAAATCCTTTATGACATGTTTCTTTCTACTTGTTCCAAGATGAGAGGCTGAATTATCATCTAAGCTCTCTCTTTCTCCCTCTCTCTCTCTCTCTCTCTCTCTCTATATATATATATATATATATATATATATATATATATATATATATATATATATATATATATATATATATATATATATATATATATATATATATATATATATATATCATCTCTTGAAAAGTAAATACATGCTTCAAGAAAATTTAGTAAAAATTATGGCATGACAAAATCTTTGACACCAATAGCAAGGTTTGTCTGCAGAAGCCAAGCGCATAATCACTGAAATAGCCAATAAGCGACATTCTCGAAGGCCAAAAAATTGAAATAAATTGTAAATTTTCTTTCTGTCCGTGTATCTGCTAGTTAGCAGCAGAGCTAATTAAAAGCTAAATAAATCTAAAATATGCTAAACCGAGGTCCACAAAATTTATTTCTGAGCGTGGTCATTAAATTTATATCGCATCAATCAAACACATGCATTTGTATTGATATCTCAAATCATATAGAAGTGTCTTGATATAATTATTCTCTTCGCGATCTGTATATTTAAATATTTGCATCTGTTCTCTATATTTATTCCATTCTCTCTCAATCCTATATATTTTCTTCATGATTTTCTTTATACAGATTTTTTCTTTATACATATAGATAGGCTTTATGTAAATAAATTAATAATGTAAAATCGCAGAATCCGCTAATAGAATCCGCTATAAACAGTTTCTAAATTCAGGATTACGCATCCAATATATATAAGGGTATATGTGGACTGGTTTCACGTTTATTATACGCTTGTCATCCTGAAGTAGGATATGTCTCTAAAGGCAACAAAAAACTTCTAACCAGCTATTATTGTGGCTTAGTTATGAATGCTGTTATTTGCAATGAGAGATTAATCTTTACTTTGGTGAACCTCTTGGGTAGCCAATACACGTATAGAGTGCCCTTCCAATAGGCCTGAAGAGTGCACTAAATGATGCATGCAGTTTGGTTTAACGGCAAATCGTTTGGTCCGTGTGAATTACTTCAGTCCTGTCAGACGACTGTTGAGGCTCTGCGGTCAGACTGACTTGTATAGCGTGCCTTTCTGGCCGAGTCTTCAGCCCATAAGTTTATACTGCTCAACATCGTCTCTTCACATGCGTTGCTCAGCATCGTCTCTTAGCATGTGCTGCTCAACATCGCCTCTTAACATGCGTTGTTCAACTTCGTCTCAACATGAGTTGCTCAACTTCGTCTCTCAACATGCATTGCTCAACATACTCTCTTAGCGTGCGTTGCTCAACATCGTCTGCGCTTGTATTTCATTTAAAAATGAGCTGAAGATAATGAATCAACAATCCGATTTGTGGGTGTGTGGAAAGCTGGAGAAACATGTATAACTGCCATAGTTTACCCTGTCAGTTCTATTGAAAACCAATGGTGGTGATGCATGTGGTTGTAAACGCGTTTAAACTGGTCACATTTTTAAATAAAGTTGATGCCTGCTACGCTGTAGACTGAATTAGCCAGTTATGTATTTGCCAGTTGATCAAGTTGTCTAGTTTATATTTACTGTCATTGCAAAATTCCGCTATTCAATTCTGACGAATATATAAAACGCGCGAAAACGAGTCAATATATTCTGTTATCTATATTCTAATATTCCGTATTTATTTCTGATCTGAACAATGATATTTCCATATTGCTCCGCATACGAATTTGTTTATCCTTAGAAACAGAAACCGAACTCAAAAGATAAACAAGAAAACAAATTGAATAAACAGAATTCTATCTTTGGAGCAAACAAGTGAATCCGTTTTAAGTTCTAAAACCTTGAATTGAAATGTCAGTTTTATAAAAGGGTTCGATTTCACTTTTAGAAGTTTCCCTTTCTCCACAACTGTATTTATTTCTTTAGCTGAATGATTTTTTTCTAATCGATTTGCAATCCGTAGTTTTAGCGTTTTAACGCATTTATACTTAACGTATCGATATAGATAACTCAATCTAAAGTAGGCAACTTATAATTTTCTCTAGACTCATATTCCTTTCTTTACATATAATCAGTAATGCATTATTTTCAGTAAGACTTAGAGTGGATATTTATCTGAAATTATATCTCATTTTAAGTTGTGATTTCCATTTCGCCTAGCAACTTAGCAAAGTGACGCCGAGTTGCTACAAAATTTGCTATTAATACAATTTCTTGAGAAAGTCTTGTGTTACAGTAACTTGGTTGATTTCATTCTTTTAGGCATAAAAAGTTGCTTGTAAAACAATCATTTTATTAATTTATATAATAATAAGTGGGCTTGCTAATCTGAAGCATTTATCAATTCAATTCGACTCTGAATAAGCATACAATTTCACCTCAACTTTGCCATCTGAAGGAATCAGAAATGTCCGATATACATTCTCATACTAAAGTTATAATAGAAAAACCCTAGGAATCAGGAATATATGTTATAGAGCTAAAAATAACCCATTCCGGGTAGATATAAATTCTATACCCATATATTGATTCAATTACAATGGATTTTTAATTAAACACGGTAAAGCTTATAGGAAATATAAGAAGGAATAGTTCAGTAAGACTTAAAGTGGATATTTATCTGAAATTATATCTCATTTGAAGTTGTGATTTCCATTTCGCCTAGCAACTTAGCAAAGTGACGCCGATAGGTAGCGCCACGGTGGTTGGTGTGGGGGGGGATGCTAGAGGTGCTTCAATACCCCCATTACAAATTGATCAACCACTCATTTTTACTTAACATCTTCCCCTTATTCTAACATTTCTCAGTCTATTTATCTCTCTCTCTATCTAACTCTATGGATTTTTTAAGCATAAGTTTGAGATCAGATATTTTTAGGGTTTCTGGTTAGACCCAGTTCCAAATAAGTGCACATGCGCAAGGCTTCAATGAAGAAATCTGAATGTGGTGAACTAGCATCTAGGATACAGAGATGATTAGTTTCGTATCGAATTTGGCAGAATATTTTCAATATTCCATTGGCGTCTTTGATAGCGTGTTCAAGGTCTTCAAATTTATTTTTAGCTAGCAGCATACCCGTTCTTCGTACGGAGTATATAATATAAAGAAACTTGAAATTCATAATCATGCCCAAATTCTTATAGTATACTAAATGACATGTTTAATCAAAATATTCTGTTAAAATATTTAATATAATGCTCCTAAAAAGAAGTTTAAGAATCTCTGTTCTCGCTATATAAAATTATCTTCATGGACATATCTGAAGAATAAAACATCTTGGACCCCTTATGTAAGCAAATATAAAAAAAATATGGAATTGAATCAATATATGCAAAATAAAAGCGTTAAAATTGTATGGGACCCGTACTAATTATATACGCGAATATTAGAAAATATAACCTGTATTAGTAGATTACATGTATAAATTGAAAATACCAATAAACCCGTAATCTTTAAATCTGAAGACAGTCATTTATTCCAATATATGTCAAAATTAAAGTGCTAAAATTATATGGGAAGATATACACGTACTACTTATAATGTCCGATTATTAGTAGAAGATTACCCGTTTTGCAATATGAGTCACAAATGTTTTTTGGTAAAATACAACAGACGACGTAATAAATTGAATATATAATTAATCCCCTTAATCTTCATACCAGAAGACTGTACTTGCTTCCAATATATATGCCAATATATGTCAAAATATATGCCAATATACCTGTACTACTTATATTCTCGTAGGTTAGAAGATATACCCGTGCATTCCTAGAAGATTACTCGTACAACGTACAATATGCGTGTGTCAGCAATTTTTGCCGCAATAAAATAATGGCGTAATAACTTAAAAATATCAATAATCCCTGAATCAATAATTCCGGAAAATATCAATAATAATAATGTTTAAACCTGAAGAGTATAATTGATATTATCCAGTCCAAAATGAAATGGCAATGAAATTTATTTTATATACATATCTTCATTATTCAAATCGGAAAGGATTTAATAAAAATCGTCTGCCGCATAAACACATTGGATTTAAATCCGTTGCTAAGCGACATGATATCATTTGCTTCAAATAAATTGGTAGAAAAAATATCGTCTAAATAGTTATATTTCTATGGAACATTTGGCGACAGTTTCGTCAAATTAGCGACATTTTAAAAAATCGCCAAATTTATCGCCAAGTGGGACTGTAGAACTGACAGTTCCACTTTGCGACAAATTGACGAAATATCATCACAAAACTATCCCCTAACAAAAAACAATTAATATCATTTATGTAGCGCAATTTTATCAATTTCAAGATATTTTTATAGATTTGAAAACATTTTTATCAATTTGGTGACATTTTAAAAATTCGCTAAATGTATTACTAAGTAGGATGGTTGGTCTGACAGAGAAATGCTAACCAGACATCATTTCAGTATTCTCTTCTAACAAAACAAAAAAAAATTTCATTGATATGCAGAAGACCCAAGCCACACGACCAACCCGAAGGTTTATGGCAGCTGCTTGTGTGTCGTTTATATCAATTTGGCGACATTTCCGTCAATTTGGCAAAGTTTAAGAAAAGTTGTCAAATTAGCGATATCCCTCCAAATTCGTAGCTTTGAATTTGCAGATCTGAATGAAACATTCTTATCCCGTTTCAATATACTAAATGAAAACACTACAATTGTATTAGAAGATATACCCGCTCTACTCTTTTTCTGTTTCAACAATCGGCTATATGAATTTATTGGCTAAACACAATATATGAGTTTAGTAGCTAAATCCGATATAAGCTTGAAAACTATTTGCCAAAATAAATGAAATTGATGTACGCTGTCAACAATTAATATAATTAAAAGAAAAATCAAACCGTCTATTTATAAGATATACTTTTATATCCATTTATCCATTTATTTATTATTTAAATCGAAAAAAAATAATAAAAACATTAACAAACACATTTAATTTAATTGCGATGCCGAGCAACATGATATATCCTCCTAAAATGTTAAAATTTATTAACCACTAACAGCACACCCGTTATTCGTACGGAGTGTATAATTTAAAGAAACTTAAAGTTCGCAATCATGTGCAAATTCTGTTAAAATATTAAATTTATTGCTCCTAAAGAGAAGTTTAAGAATATATGTTCTCACTATGCAAAATTATCTTCACGATCAGATCTGAAGAATAAAACATCCTGCCCCCTTTTGTAAGCAAATTTACAGAAGAAAAAATAGGAATGGAATGAATATATGCAACCCCGTACTAATTATATTGTCGCAGATCAGAAAATATGCCAATGTGTTAGTAGAAGATTACCCGTATTACAATATGCGTCTCAAAAATATTTGCCAGAATAAAAGAGATGACGTAATAAATTGAAAACATCAATAATATCCGTACTCTTTATACCAGAAGGTCGTAATTGATTCCAATATATGCCAATATATATCAAAACATATGTCAATATACCTGTACTACTTATATTCTCGTAGATTAAAAGATATACACGTGTATTTGTAGAAGATTCGTACAACATACAATATATGAGTTTAAACAATTTTTGTCATAATAAAATAATTGCATAATAACTTGAAAATATCAATAATCCTTGAATCAATAATCCCCGAAAATATAAATAATAATAATTTTTAAACCTGAAGACCGTAATTGATATTATCCAGTCAAAAATGCTATAAGAAAAATCAAATCGTTCTTTTCTAAAATATATTTTTATATCCATTTATTTATTATTCAAATCGAAAAAATAATTATTAAAATTAACAGACAGATTTAATTTAATTGCGTTTCTGAGTAACATGATATAAGATAGAATCTTATAACATGTTAAATATGTCATGTCTTATAACATAAACTGCGAAATTAAATAACGATTTTGATTTCTCTATACTTCTCATTGTTCCGTAAAAGCTTGTTTTAAGTAAACCATGAACCATGGAGATAGATTTCCCCTTTAAATCATGTTTCAAACAATTCATGTTTTCAGAAAGTGACTAATTAACGCAAAAAATCTCCCATAAAACTCAGAGATTAAATTTTAATTCACTTTCAAACGATTTTCAAGCTTTTCGTTTGGATAAACCACGGAGTTAGGGAGTAGAACTCCTAGGAAAAAGTTCCGTTTTTCATTAATATCTCGACAACCCCAATTCTTAGAAACTCGAAACTTGGACAAAATTTATGGGGGGATATTTCAAGGCTATTCACCAAATTTCATTAAATTCGGTTCAGCCGTTTTTCCGTGATGATGAGACAAACGAAAATTTCGTTTTTTACTAATATCTCGAGAACCACTGGTCGTAGAAACTCAAAACACGGATATAATTTTAAGTGGGGCTATTTCTGGGCTACCCACAAAATTTCATCAAATTCGGTTCCGCCGTTCTCCCGTGATGGTGTGACAAACAGACAGACAGACAGACAGACAGACAGACAGACAGATTTTCATTTTTATTTATATAGATTACTAGCAGCATACCCGTTCTTCGTACGGAGTATATAATATAAAGAAACTTGAAATTCATAATCATGCCCAAATTCTTATAGTATACTAAATGACATGTTTAATCAAAATATTCTGTTAAAATATTTAATATAATGCTCCTAAAAAGAAGTATAAGAATCTCTGTTCTCGCTATATAAAATTATCTTCATGGACATATCTGAAGAATAAAACATCTTGGACCCCTTATGTAAGCAAATATAAAAAAAAAATATGGCATTGAATCAATATATGCAAAATAAAAGCGTTAAAATTGTATGGGACCCGTACTAATTATATACGCGAATATTAGAAAATATAACCTGTATTAGTAGATTACATGTATAAATTGAAAATACCAATAAACCCGTAATCTTTAAATCTGAAGACAGTCATTTATTCCAATATATGTCAAAATTAAAGTACTAAAATTATATGGGAAGATATACACGTACTACTTATAATGTCCGATTATTAGTAGAAGATTACCCGTTTTGCAATATGAGTCACAAATGTTTTTTGGTAAAATACAACAGACGAAGTAATAAATTGAATATATAATTAATCCCCTTAATCTTCATACCAGAAGACTGTACTTGATTCCAATATATATGCCAAGATATGTCAAAATATATGCCAATATATCTGTACTACTTATATTCTCGTAGGTTAGAAGATATACCCGTGCATTCCTAGAAGATTACTCGTACAACGTACAATATGCGTGTGTCAGCAATTTTTGCCGTAATGAAATAATGGCGTAATAACTTAAAAATATCAATAATCCCTGAATCAATAATTCCGGAAAATATCAATAATAATAATGTTTAAACCTGAAGAGTATAATTGATATTATCCAGTCCAAAATGAAATGGCAATGAAATTTATTTTATATACATATCTTCATTATTCAAATCGGAAAGGATTTAATAAAAATCGTCTGCCTCATAAACACATTGGATTTAAATCCGTTGCTAAGCGACATATCATCTGCTTCAAATAAATTGGTAGAAAAAATATCGCCTAAATAGTTATATTTCTATGGAACATTTGGCGACAGTTTCGTTAAATTAGCGACATTTTAAAAAATCGCCAAATTTATCGCCAAGTGGGACAGTAGAACTGACAGTTCCACTTTGCGACAAATTGACGAAATATCATCACAATACTATCCCCTAACAAAAAACAATTAATATCATTTATGTAGCGCAATTTTATCAATTTCAAGATATTTTTATAGATTTGAAAACATTTTTATCAATTTGGTGACATTTTAAAAATTCGCGAAATGTATTACTAAGTAGGATGGTTGGTCTGACAGATAAATGCTAACCAAACATCATTTCAGTACTCTCTTCTAACAAAACAAAAAAAAATTTCATTGATATGTAAAAGACCCAAGCCACACGACCAACCCGAAGGTTTATGGCAGCTGTTTGTGTGTCGTTTATATCAATTTGGCGACATTTCCGTCAATTTGGCAAAGTTTAAGAAAAGTTGTCAAATTAGCGATATCCCTCCAAATTCGTAGCTTTGAATTTGCAGATCTGAATGAAACATTCTTATCCCGTTTCAATATACTAAATGAAAACACTACAATTGTATTAGAAGATATACCCGCTCTACTCTTTTTCTGTTTCAACAATCGGCTATATGAATTTATTGGCTAAACACAATATATGAGTTTAGTAGCTAAATACGATATAAGCTTGAAAACTTTTTGCCAAAATAAATGAAATTGATGTACGCAGTGAGCAATTAATATAATTAAAAGAAAGATCAAACCGTCCATTCATAAGATATACTTTTATATCCATTTATCCATTTATTTATTATTTAAATCGAAAAAAAAATAATAAAAACATTAACAAACACATTTAATTTAATTGCGATGCCGAGCAACATGATATATCCTCCAAAAATGTTAAAATTTATTAACCACTAACAGCACACCCGTTATTCGTACGGAGTGTATAATTTAAAGAAACTTAAAGTTCGCAATCATGTGCAAATTCTGTTAAAATATTAAATTTATTGCTCCTAAAGAGAAGTTTAAGAATATATGTTCTCACTATGCAAAATTATCTTCACGATCAGATCTGAAGAATAAAACATCCTGCCCCCTTTTGTAAGCAAATTTACAGAAGAAAAAATAAGAATTGAATGAATATATGCAACCCCGTACTAATTATATTGTCGCAGATCAGAAAATATGCCAATGTGTTAGTAGAAGATTACCCGTATTACAATATGCGTCTCAAAAATATTTGCCAAAATAAAAGAGATGACGTAATAAATTGAAAACATCAATAATATCCGTACTCTTTATACCAGAAGGTCGTAATTGATTCCAATATATGCCAATATATATCAAAACATATGTCAATATACCTGTACTACCTATATTCTCGTAGATTAAAAGATATACACGTGTATTTGTAGAAGATTCGTACAACATACAATATATGAGTTTAAACAATTTTTGTCATAATAAAATAATTGCATAATAACTTGAAAATATCAATAATCCTTGAATCAATAATCCCCGAAAATATAAATAATAATAATTTTTAAACCTGAAGACCGTAATTGATATTATCCAGTCAAAAATGCTATAAGAAAAATCAAATCGTTCTTTTCTAAAATATATTTTTATATCCATTTATTTATTATCCAAATCGAAAAAATAATTATTAAAATTAACAGACAGATTTAATTTAATTGCGTTTCTGAGTAACATGATATAAGATAGAATCTTATAACATGTTAAATATGTCATGTCTTATAACATAAACTGCGAAATTAAATAACGATTTTGATTTCTCTATACTTCTCATTGTTCCGTAAAAGCTTGTTTTAAATAAACCATGAACCATGGAGATAGATTTCCCCTTTAAATCATGTTTCAAACAATTCATGTTTTCAGAAAGTGACTAATTAACGCAAAAAATCTCCCATCAAACTCAGAGATTAAATTTTAATTCACTTTCAAACGATTTTCAAGCTTTTCGTTTGGATAAACCACGGAGTTAGGGAGTAGAACTCCTAGGAAAAAGTTCCGTTTTTCATTAATATCTCGACAACCCCAGGTCTTAGAAACTCGAAACTTAGACAAAATTTATGGGGGGATATTTCAAGGCTATTCACCAAATTTCATTAAATTCGGTTCAGCCGTTTTTCCGTGATGATGAGACAAACGAAAATTTCGTTTTTTACTAATATCTCGAGAACCACGGGTCGTAGAAACTCAAAACACGGATATAATTTTAAGTGGGGCTATTTCTGGGCTACCTACAAAATTTCATCAAATTCGGTTCAGCCGTTCTCCCGTGATGGTGTGACAGACAGACAGACAGATTTTCATTTTTATTTATATAGACTATTTGATATGAATTAAGACCATGGCTATTATATACAGAAATCGGTGGGCAGAATATAATGAATTAAAGTTCCACAAATAACCTATAACGCCACCTGTGTCTATTATGTGTAGCGTCTTAAAACTACATCGTTCTTCTTCGTGACAGTTTTTATGGTCAAAAATATTGTTGAAATATGATGTAGGCAGAAGAGTTCTACAGGCTGAAATATATTTACTATTTGTGCATCAATGGAGGAGAGAGAATCACCTATAAACCTACGAAGAGTTGAATACTTTTATTTTCTGATTTTATTGGAAAGCATGTCAAGATTATTTTTAAGCAGAATTATTGAAATATTCCAGTTAACATGCGATTTATATAATAAATACATTACTTACAGAAATCCGGCAAGTTTCCCTCGTTTTGAGATTCGCTTTTCAAAATGAATATTTTCAAACGTGCATGCATTGTAGTGTCAGAAATTAAAATGTTGTTGCAAGCGGGCTATCGTGAAAACATTGTTTGATCTTCGATGTATGTTCGCCGATATGATTTTGATCAGTTTGGTTCTTATATCCCTATAAACGCTAAGTACATTTTCAAGTATATTACAAAATCAAAATTTTCTACCAAACTCTTATTTAATATGTATTTGTAGTAAAAGATAAGGTACAATAAAACTCACCCTAAAAACTTATATCATTTGAAAATATAATTACAAGTCCATAAAATGTTATATATACTACCTGACACAGAAAATGCAACAACATGCAGAAGCGAATAGTGTAGGATGATAAAGACACAGAGACAGAGATGGCATATATAAATAAGTGATGTTAATTCCTGAAGGATAATTTACTGCAGTAATTTCACAGACAAGGTGATCAGTAGGAAGTAGGACCACCCCTTGCAGCAACCAAGCGATACAAGCAGTAACCCTTCTAAGAAAATATGCAATGGACGTGCTGATAGTTTTTTGAGGGATGGGTGACAATATGCCGTCAACCATCCCTCATAGGTCATCCTATATCTGAGGCGGTGGCAGAGCAGCCAAACACAGACCAATCGAGTCCCATACATGTTCGATTGGTGAGAGATAACCTAGATACCTTGCAAGGCTTGTCTGTTGATTGTTTCCGGTAGCGGTCGCTATTTATCTTGTGGGGAGCAGCATTTTCAACCGTTGAAGTCGGTGCAGTGCAACCGGCTGCAGCACCTCATCCACATATCGTCGTGCCGTCATTGTGCCTCTGATACAAACCAGAAGTGACGAACTATCGAAGCCGATGACACCCCAAACAATGCTGCCGCGTTGATGATCAGTATGGCGTTAAACACTCACAGCAGGATTGGATCTGTTCCCACATCACCTCTAGACTCTCACACGACGACAGTCATTCGACAAACTGAACCAAGACTCGTCGGTGAACAATACCCTGCCCCATTCAGTCGTCAAAGGGGCTCGTTCCTGATACCACTGCAAACACCCACGTCGTTGTCTTGCCGGCAATGGCAGTCTTCGTAAAGGACGGTTTAGGAGCAACTAGCTTTCGGCCAATTGTCGAGAAACTGTTTTCGCTTATATTGGAACATCCAATGTACCCTGAAAATTCTGCAGAATGCCGACAGTCGGAGCCGCCACCACATGGCTTCGATTGTGTCTATCAACGTGTTCTAACGTGCATCTGGATGGACTTGTACCACTTAGACGATTTCCATGCCTTTCTTTAATCCATCTTCTCCAAATCCTTTGCACAGTGGACGCATCTACGCGTGTTTCAGAAGCGATAAGCCGGTACGAACACCTAGTCGTACGTAGGCCTAAAACGAATCCATTTGCACAATCATCCAAATGCTGAAACGGACTTCGGCGTCATCGGCGACCCATCTCTTACACAACACGTCTTCTCGGTTACCTTACACCTTTCTGGTAGGTCGAATGGTCTGGGTCTCAACAACAACACGTCTTCTGAATCGGAAAACAGCTCTGGAAATGGGTTTCCGTGGACGATAGACAGTAACAACTGTTGGCTCATCTGTTGTTCCCATTCCAACTATTCCACACTTTTATCGTATGACCTACTTGAATTTCAGATCATTTGCATACATTGGCTGACTTGGGTGGCAATTTCTCTGAAATTTTCAGCAGATTTAGCAATTATACATATGGTGGGGGGGGGGGGGGAGATAAAAAAATCTGCTAGAGATCGGAAAGATCTCATGCCTGGTAAAAATTGGCACAGAATGGCCGGAAAACCTCCAATAATAGCCTTTTGAAGCAAATTGGCCCAACAGTATTGATTTGGTGCAACTGAAGCAGCTGGCACATCACGAAGGGAGCTGCGTAGTCTTGGCGACGGGTAGCGCCAGGCCAACACTAGAAAATCACTGGATCACGGCGGCGAGCAAACACTTACGCCAAGACGATGCAATGTGTGAAAGTTATGCACATCAGATTTTTTTTTAAACTTTTTTCTTCTTTTGACAAAAAAAAAATGAAAGTTCTGCACTATTATTTAAAATTTTAACAACCTCGACTTTTCTTTTTTTCGGGGAAGGGGCAATTTTTTTTTCTTTTTTTTTTGGACGCAAAACAGAACATGTCTAAAACAATAAAAATTTCTAGGAAAAATACCGATTAAAGTTTTTCATAAATTTTTAACGTTCATTGGGGGGGGGGGGGGGGAGGGAGGCTGAACCCATGTTGATGCAGTGGACCCTTACTACCTTTTTAATGTTAACTTTTCATTTCTGGATAGGCGAGGGGGGCTGTAGCCCCATCAGCCCCCCCCCCCTGAGTATGCCTTACCTGTTAAATGTAATTACAGTACAACCTCGAAAATCCGGACTCGTCCGAACTTTGCCGATTCCGGATTTTCGATTTTTCCGGATTATAGAATTTGAATAAAACTCAGATTTAATATTAACTAAATACACTATAAAGCGCCATTTTTAGTAAAAATAATGGCAAAAGATAAGTTAATCAATTAAAACATATTATTTAATCTAAAAAATTGGGCAAAAGAAATTTCTAAGAAAAAATATACACATTAATAATTTAGAATGTGTGAAAGAAACGAAATGATAAAATTCCATTTTACCATTTCGTTTAAATATTTGAATTAACATTTGTTATTTCATTAATTTTGGTTTATGGGAAAGCAGTTTTCTTTATCCTGTAGATGGACATTATTTCTGCTCGGTTATAATGCTTCTTTGTTCAAGACCTTTAATTGCATGTTCGATTGTTTGCATAAGATTATCAATGGGTATTTTTTCTTCTCCACATTTAACGTCGCTACTTTGATCTTTTTTTATTTAATATCATATCGCGAATTTCGCCACCATTCAATTTATTTACTATTGACACATCATCATCACACTGCAGAACTTTCGTTATATCGGCTTTGTCGAGATTTAATGAAGCGCCGGAAGATTTAATGAAGTGCCGAGATATAATAAAGATCGAGGATTAGCACTTTTGACGATATATTTAAAAGTGTAAATGTGTTTAAACCGTTTTCGCTATTAACGAACCAAAAACAAAGAAGAAGAACTTAAAAGTTTTAATTATTCTCTAGCATCTATATAATGTTATGTTTAAAAAGGCTGATGATTCAGAAAAAAGTAAAAACTTTATTAGTAATAGTTAAATATGTAAAAAATATCACAGTAGATAAAATAAATATATTTTCCAAAAAAGAAAAATTTCTCTCCTCTTAATGATTTTTCTAAATTACGATGAGTCATTACTAGGTTATAGCCAAGGTACTTTAAACATATATAGCTGCACCCGGACGTGGTGGGCAGGGAAAGTGAAGAAAGGAATTTGCTTAGTTCCTAATCGTAAACGCATTAGACTGGCCGACTGTCACCGGTGACGAGCCGACCCCTTTGAGAGGTCCGTGTGTTAATGATCTTGTTGCTCGGTTCTGAGCAATACGATATTATTTAGTTATCTATTTGCTATTTATAGCATGTAAATATGGCTTTCTAAACAAAAAAAGCAAAATATACAGTCGATTTCAAGCTGACACTTTCAACGAAAACGAAAAAATCGTCAGATATGTAAAAAATATCACAGTAGATAAAATAAGGGAGGGGGAGGAAATTCTGAAGACAAAACAGAATACATTGAAGAATGTAATTCGTACTACGAAGTGAACAAAATAAATTCCCGTGAGCGTTAATATGAATTCTCTAGATTTTTATATTTAATTGAATAATCTGTAATAAAATGTTACGATAACGTTTTAAAGTGTTTAATATTAAAAATTACATTGTTTCAAGAAAATGTCTTTTTCAATAATGAGAAAAGGGAATTTTGATAATAAAAATTCCGTATTTAAATAATGTATATTTTACGCGAAATAATTCATCGGGAGTTGTGACTTGAATAAGGGGGAGGAGGGATTAACGCTAACAACGTAATTCACTCCCAACCACGAGCCTATCTACGGCTCTCCATCTAAACTTTCGTTTCCTTTCCGGGTTCAGAAAGTCGACCGGAAAATACTGTAAAATAATTGATCTTACCCTGTTGTATTTTAAATCCGCGACTTCGTCAGTACGGAGAAAAAAAAAAACCCGAAAATTTGGAAAACGTCCGGATTTGGGATGTCCAGATTTTCGAAGTTGTACCAAATAAGGCGATAACCCTACCACACAATTAAAAAAAACCGCATCAGTTGCAACAAAATTTATAAATTTCCTGAAAGTACCAAAATGAAATTTAAAATAAAAGCACAACTTACTTTCCATATGGGACTTCAAAGCTGATTCTCCCATTTTTCCTATGTCGAATTCCTTGGCACAAATCTTACAAAGTGCTTTGTTCTTTGTGCTGGCGGTTTGAACCCATGGCTTAAATGCTCCATTCCCTAAACATAACTCGTTAAAAGTGCATTTTCCAGGCATGTTTAATGGTTGGAAGCACTAGATATATGATTAATCTTATTGTTAGATCAATTCGCGGTACTAGATCTTGAATCTTAACACACGGAGAAACAATTATCACTGTTGGATCTCTATAACTTTGGACATACAATTTTTTACGGTAGGATGAGCAGCTGCAGTGTTGCCGACCTGAACAAGGCGAAGGAAAATAGAAAATCTGTTAGAAAAATCCCTAATATTTGTCATTGAAAGCAGAAATCTGTCCCTACTTTGGAGAAAGCGTTTGAATATCCCTATGGTTGGCAACATTGCTATGATGGAGGGATTGTTTTCGTTCAAGACATTTACGCTTTGAAGTGGTTAGTCTGGTCCTGGCATATGTCACGTGGCGCGTTATAGGAAGAAATTAGTTCAGGCAACAGAGCAAACGGGAATTACGCAATTATTAGGCAACCCATCATTTCAGAAAGGGAGAAATATAAATAGAAAGTCAAGGACTTTTCCCCAATTTCCGTAATTTTCAAGGACTTTCAAGGGCCCCGAGTTCGGAAAAAAAATTCAAGGACTTTTAAGGACGTTTCAAGAACCGTGGGAACCATGTATATATATATATATATAATCAAAAGTATCATAACAAATGCAGATATCAAATTAGTTATACCAAATTATATTCTTCCAAATATCTTAACAAATCACTCTCTTGGTTTCATATTTCGATAATACATAAATTCACACAGACACATATTTTCAGTATTTTTAAACTTAATAACATTTTTACTTGGCTTGGAACTGACATCTTGTCAAGAAAATAGATTAAAGAGTGTCTTGAGAAATTTTATGTAATCAGTTCACCCTATTTAGTTCGATTTGCATTAAAGCCGATATTCCTCTATTTCAGGCAGGTATGGCGTATAGCTAAAAGCCAAATTTTTTTTTCAAATAAATCCTTTCTTAATAAAGATATGAAATTTACTTACAATAATATCAGATGATTTTGTCTACATAAAAATATGGTCAATGGGAGATAGGATTCAAATTTAAAATTTTATCGTTGAAATTCTGAATTTTATAAAATTTAGATCAGACCTGCCTTAGGTTCACCTCGATCGCTCTCTTTATTCCATCTCCCCGAAACGATAACGTCCTTTTCAAACCGCTACAGTCGCGACGCCAGAAAAACATCACTAACTTCAAAATTTTTTTCCTATCCAAGGCGACAACATGTACCGCCTTTCCAACCGACGTACGGGCGGCTCAGATCAAGAGCCCCAAAACTCTCTCAAACTTTTCTTTCACAGGCGCCGAAACAGAATCACATAACGGTCTCTCTCGAAATGCGTTAGTGAAAGCCGCAAAATGAAAGTTCAGGACAACGTGCGGATTCTTTCAGACAGTGAAGAGAGTTTACGTTTAATTGTATCGAGCGGTGATGAGGAAGAAAATTATTAAATTGAGGGGAAATAAATTGAAAATAATTATATTTTGTATTGTTTGAAACATACATGTATTAAATTTTTAATAAAATTGCAGTTGCTTGGATTGACTTAAAAAAATATATTTGTTTTTAATAAGTTTGCGAAACCTACCCCCCCCCCCCCCCTTTTTGTACTGGTACTGGGTCTCATAACACACGATTTCACATAACACTTTAATGAAGCACTTTAATGATCCACTTTAATGAAAAAGTACCACATATGCTACAGGTATTTACTTATTAGCCATAAAATGTTTAGGTATTATCGATGTGTAGGAGAAGAGGCATAAAATAAAATGTAAAACAGCGAAATTCACTCTGTTCATGTCACTTTTGAGACTCTTGAGACCTCTTATAATCTGCAAGTCAAAATCTAGATTGATCAAATTTCTGGGAATTCGGTACTTATGCGTTACTCGTGTATTGATTATACTGGATTCCTGGGAAAGTCCTTAAGCACTTCAATAACTTTGCAATAAGAAGTCCATGAATGTACACGTTAGGATTATTTATAGTAATGTGATCATGTCCGATCGATTAAAATGGGGTTATAATGCTCCTAGTAGAGAATTTAAATAAGTTAGGATAACAAAGTCGGCAACAAAAATAATTAGGCCAAAAGTGCCAATTACAAAGTTGTAGAACATTGTCTAATGACTAATAATCGACCATAAAAATGTTACAGAAGACATTCATTTGACACGGTATATATTAAATCGCTGTCCTGTTCAGGATTGGTTATAAACAATACTTACATGTACAGTACGGACATGTATTTTATCCTACAGGTGGGCACTAAGTCCATAACGCTACTTCCCTACTCCAAAACTATACTTGACAGAGTACATATTATGTATAATAGTATTACTTGCAAAACGAAAATAGATAGTTCTCTTTAAGGGCAAGTCAGTTATCCTCAGAGCATTTCCTATTGGAGGGCACCGAATCTTTAGCGTAATGGCATGTCCCATAGCTCCACCGCTTTCCTCGCCTCAGACTTCTGCTCTTATCTTAAAGCAGTGTTCTACGGAACACATCCCTATTTGAAAAGTTCCTTTATGTCTCTGGAGAAATTGATCTCCTTATTCCAATATATGCCACACGTTATGGCTGAATTGGGACTTGTCCTAATTCCGTTCAACAAGCTTAGCTACGATCCCGGTGGATCCCCATCATATTAACTTTAATTTACTATGATTTCCCAAAATCTTTATTTTGATATGAGTTTAAAGCAGACCCTTCAGGTATGCTAGGCCCACCAAATTGCATCCCTTGCGATTTGAGATTATTTAAATACGCTCGGGAATCGTTCGGTTGAGTTTAATAGTACTGTGGTACGATTGCACATCTAGCAAACGGTTAAGAATGATTGCTATTTATTGGCTTTTATATACGCATCCTTTTTCCGTTCCGATTGTCGATTCATATGTATTAGATAATGCCAAAGTTTTCCAATTGGCTTCTTTCGTCTCTCTCGCCTAGTTTGGCAAGTTTGTTACTTTTACTTTTTAACACTTTACAACAAAGTTGAAAAGTGTTTATGACTTTGTTCATTCTGTCTGTCTGTCCGTTATCACGATAACTGCCGTAAAAATGACTTAATCAAAATGAAATTTTAGTATGTTGTTCAGATGGTCTGTAGAACCTATGGGAATATAAATGAATAATATCACCCAATTAGTTTTGGATTGAACCCGGGTTGAAAAAATGAAATACATTGAGTCCTATGGGACCAAATTTTTCAAACATTTTTTAAGCGGATTTAAAATTCACAAATTGCGTCGAAAATTTTAGATAATATTCAAATTGTTCCATAAAATATATAAAAAAAAATTCACCGAAATATATTCAGTAGTTTTTTAAATAAAAATTAAAATAATAATTACACCTCTTATATGAAACGATCACGTGACCATGATATGAAACGGTCACATGACCCACTTCAAAATGATATATGGCATCCATCTTGTTTCAAAATCGTGATTTTTTAAGTTCTTTTTAATTCATATTGAGTGTTGTATCCGTCCTAAAACTACTTTATTTTTGCTTAAATTCTGTGCATCTACATACCGAAACAACGCAAATACAATATATTTCAGTTTAAATGATTATCCAATGTGATTATTTCTACAACTAAGCCTATTTTTCACTTATGTAAAATGTAAACAGCAAAATATATAGAATGAGTTGTATTAGAGTTGCTGTATTTTTTAACACAAAATCATTTAGTCCATGGAGTCTGCATGGCTGATATGAATGAAATATTAATTGATTTTATTAAGAGAAGGACAATTATTATAGTATTGTGATAAATGAAATTAATGGGAGAAAGTTATGAATGAAATTCTGTTTTTATTGAGAGATCCAGGCGTGTTATTTTTTCTATGACGTCATTTGAATTAATTTCAGTTGTTTTCGATGAAGTTTTCAAATATAATAAATTGTCGTAGTATTATGATAGTTTTAAAAATATTACCGTGGAATGTATCGCATTTTAGAGATATTTTAACCAGGCAATTTATATTTCAATGCCGTCATTTGAATGAAGTTCATTTTTTTTCAATGAAGGTTTAAGTTTTCAATTATAATAAATTAATGTAGTATTGTGATAAGTTTTAAAATATTACCGAGGAATGCATTGCATTTTCGACTTTTTTAAGTAAAATTGCATAGAAGTTGGAAAGTGTTTCATAATCAATGCTTTAAGCATGATTGATCTTTCTTGTTAAAATATCCGCTAGGGAGGCTGAAATCACTTTTAATCGATCAGGCATGGTTATTTTACCCTAGATAGATTTGACGTGTACACTCACGCACCTTACATTTCTAAGTTTGTGGGGTGCATAAATACTTTTCTGGAACCATATTAACTCTTAAGATATAGAAAGAGCCATTTTTGTTCGAAACTATCGAAAAAAGATTAAATAGAATAATAAATTTATTTCTGTGTATAAATTAAAAGCGTATTTTATGCGTAATTTTTATAACGAGTTAAATCACTTCCATTACGCCAGGACAAACCATTCTTAAGATAATTCAGTTTCTTTTCTTTATTATTTTGGTGGCTGGGAGCTATTTTGAATTATGATAAGCCACCAATAGACAAGAAATGATTTGAAAACTGCACATTTTCTATATAGATTCCAATTGATATCCAAGATATGTGTTGATTTGAGCAATACGACTGAAGTTAAAGGAGTGGAAAGAGAGATCACTATTGACAGATCAAAAATCGTTATTAGCACTGAAATACACTACTCGCCATAGAAATTGCAACACGATGAAGATTTGGCCGTATAATTATGCAAATTGCGAGACAAACGCTACTGACATTTTTGAAAAGTTGCCAAACCTACTGAAATTTTTGAAAAGTTGCCAAATGTACTACAATTTTCGGAAAAATTGTCAAATGCATGTAAATTTTCGGACAAATGACCAAGTTCACAAAAATTTTAGGATTTTTTTCCAAATCTGAAATTTCACCAATTATTTTTTAAATCTGCTGAAATTTCCAAACAAAATAAGAAATCTAACTGAATTTCCCAATTCCTTATCTGATGAAAACTTGGAAGATATTTTGCTAACTTAAAATATGCAGGGAGGACATTGCCCCAATAAAAATTTGAGAAAGACTTTGTAATTATTAAAGAATTTTTTTCAGGTCAAAAACATTGTTCACTTATGAGGGGAAAATCGACATGTTCTGGAATTTCACAGCTTTTAAATGTGCATGTTACCAGTGGAGCTGATGCAGAGATTGAACCCTCCTTTCCTACAAATTCTGTGACACAAACTTGTATAGTTAACCAGCTATCAGGTCCAGAAGTCTTAGATGCAGAAATCAAGTGGGTTATAAAATGCTCCACGAGCTATTATTCTGCAAACTCATGTGCAGGAATAGCTTCTTTATTTTCTGATATGTTCCCCGATAGTTACATTGCTAAATATTTTTCTTGTAGGGCCACCAAATGTTCTTATATTCTTAATTTTGGTTTAGCATTCTTCCTGAGGAATAAAATTGTTGATTGTGTAAATAAGGCAGATTGTTTCACTATATTGTTTGACGAGAGTTTGAATAATAAAACCCAGTGGAAGCAATTGGATGTGCATGTCATATTTTGGAATGTAAGTTGTGCATGTAAGATTTTGGATATGAAAATAACTTTTTTTAAAAATTCTTGAAATTTATACAATTTTTAAAAATTTATCAAATTCACTTTATTAGAAAAATTATCGTATATGCTACAGATACTCATTTATTAGCCATTAATTTTTTAGGTATTATCGATGTATAGGATAATAGGTACAAAATAAAATGTGAAACAGGGGAATTCACTCTGGCACTGTTAAGACCCCTTAGTTCCCATAAATGAATTTCACACACAAACACACCTACTCAGAGTCCTTATGATAAATTTAGAGTCCCACACTGAAATATTTTAACTTTAAATTCGTCACTTAAACTTTAAAGTCCTTATACTAAACTTTTTTATTCTTATTGAAATTCCAAAACGTGGAAATCGGTCAAAATCTCGAATCGAAATTAGGAACTCCATTCTAATATTTTCCCCATTTCTATTTACTCACGAAAAGGTCAAAATCGAACTCAAAAGACGACAAACAAAGCAAATTGGATAAACGGAAGTTTGGAATTGCAGCAAACAAGTGAAGCTTTTGCGAGTTTGGAGACCTGAAGTTGTACGTCAGTTATAGAGGTTTGGATTTCACGTTTGAAAATTTTGCTTTGTTTTCCGTTTCATTTAATACTTTTACATAGTTACTCTTATCGATTTGCGATCTTTCTGTTCTTGCTGGGTTTAAGTTTAAAAGTATTTATGTTCTTGAATGCGTAACTTTAAAACTTTAATAAAACACGAAAAGAATGGTTTTGCTCGATTTTCTCGTTAATATTGCCTAAGATTTTGAGACCTTCATGTATCAAAATCGGTATAAAAATAAAAATTAACTGGTGTTTGGCTCAATTCGACTTTCTCATTTTTTAAATTTTACTTTAAAATTTTTTAAAAATCGGTATCGTGGGGCCAAATGATTACAACTATAGCGTGTTAACCATCACTTTAAAGAACATGTAATAATCTTTCAATTGATACCATACGTGACAATGTACCCCCATGACGTAACTTGCCCCCCCCCCTCCAAAGGCCGACTAATGACGTCATGAACAAAACAAATTGTATCGTGGCTAAAAGGAAAGTCTATCAAGTTCTAGATTTTTTAATAACAAAGCCGGATATAAAGTTTCGCGAAAATCAATTAATATTTCTAAAGCTAGCGGGAAAAAGCACATAAGTCACAAGCAATGATTTTGAAATATTTCGGGGACAGAAAATTTTAATGCTTCCAGGAGAACATTTTTAACACTTTACAACATAGTTGAAAAGTGTTTAAGACTTTGTTCATACTGTCTGTCTGTTTTCTGTCCGTTCGCACGATAACTGCCGTAAAAGTGACTTTATCAAAATGAAATTTTTGTATGTTGTTCAAACGGTCTGTGGAATATACGGGAATATAAATGAATAATAACGCACAATTAATTTTGGACTGAACCTGGGTTGAAGAAATGAAATGCAGTGAACCCTGGGACCTAATATTTCAAGCATATTTTAAGCGAATTTAAAATTCACAAATTGCTTCGAAAGTTTTGGGAAATATTCAGATTATCAAATAAAAATATGAAAAAAATTTCAGCAAAATATATTCGGTAGTTTTTAAAATAAAAATTAAAATAATAATTATACCCATTTATATGAGAGATCACGTGACTCACTTCAAAATAAAATATGTCATACATGTTGTGTCAAAATCGTAATTCTTAAAGTTCTTTTTAATTCATATTTAGTGTTGCATCCTTCCTAAAACGGCTTTATTTTTGCTTAAATTCTGTGCATCTACATTTTGAAGCAACGCAATGACAATATATTTGAGTTTAAATGATTATCAAACTTTGATTATTTCTACAACAAAGCCTAATTTTCCCTTGTGGAGAATGTAAACACATGAAGATGTAGGAGGAGTTGCATAAGAATTGCTGGATTTCTTTAATGTAAAATTATTTAGCTCTGGAGTCTGTAATACAGCTGATATGAATAAAATATTCATTGATTTTACATAGAGAAGCAGACGATTTCGATGAAGTTTTAAGTATAGAGTTAAATTACTTGTACTTCCATTGTTTTAAGTTTTTAAATAAAATAAATTATTGGAGTATTGTGATGAATGAAAGGAATGGAATAAAAGTGAAGGAATGAAATATTTACAGCTTTTACATTGAGAGGGATGACGTCATTTGAATAAATTTCATTTTTTTGTGATGAAGTTTTAAGTTTTCAAATATAATAAATTATTGTAGTATTGTGATAATTTTAAAAAATATTACCGCTGAATGTATTGCATTTTAGAGATGTTTAAACCAGGCAATTTATGTTTCAATGACGTGATTTGAAAAAAGTTAATTTTTTTCGATGAAGTTTCAAGTTTTAAAATATAATAAATTAATGTAGTATTGTGATAATTTTAATAATATTACTACTGAATGTATCGCATTTTATAGATGTTTAAACAAAATTGCATTGCAATTGGAATGTGTTTCATAATCAATGCTTTACGCATGATTGATCATTCTAGTTTATATTGTCGAGTCGGGGGTAGTGAATTTGTAAGAGCAGTAAAAGAAGGTTGTTGAACACTTACTTGCAATCATCAAAATATGGCATGTGATTAAATATAGTGGTAATTCCAGGTTCACGCTCTGTGCTTGGGGATTTACCCAAAACATGGACCCGAGAAAAACAACAATAATTAAATTAAAGAACAAAACAATCATTAATGTGGTGGCGGTAGAGTAACTGCTCATGCGATTTTTGCCGGCATATATTTTAATTTATTTTTTTTTTCACAAAAGTATTAAAAGGTGAGATCAGCTGATATGGAAAACGCAACATAATCAATACATCTCTCTGACATTTGCAGAGGAAAAATATACCGTTTCAAAATCATCAAATACATACAAACAATAATTGGACCTTGAGAGTTTATATTTCTGTATGACATTATAGTTTGTGGCAGCAGCCGACTCTGCTCCTGCCAAAGACATCGATCGAAGATGATAGGAACATGAACCCGAATTATAATTTCGGAGTCGTAACTAGTTTTTACTCTAATCTTATAATGTCGGTCTTGCAAGCACGAGGTACCGAGTTCGGTCCCGGCAACATCAGTTTCTACAATGACTGGACGTTTAAAACAGGCAACCTTCTCTCTCCAACGATCTGACCTCTCAACACGAGATGGCAGCACAACACGGAGACAGAGGCGCTACCACTCCCTTTCTGGTTGACAACGACTGACGTCACGCCCGAGATACCACACGCCTCCAGGTCATTCAGATCCTCGACTGAGTTTAGGATGGGGATGACCGGGGATTTTCTGGGCGGCCCCCTCCTCGCCGAAATTCGACCGGAGCGTCTCATCAGGTAGGGGAGTGTGTGGCCGGAACCGACTCCGCTCCTGCCAAAGACATCGATCGAAGATGATAGGAGCATGAACCCGAATTATAAGTTCGGAGTCGAAGCTAGCTTTTGCTCTAATTTTTAATGTCGGTCTTGTAAGCACCGGGTCCCTGGCTCGGGTCTGGCAACATCCGTTCCTACAAATTACTTGGAAATACTTTTAAGATACCTTGACAATAAGCTCCATCAAACAAGATTAGGCAAGAATGTACTTGCAATTTCTGGCTTTAAAAACATCTGACACATAACATTACTTTTTTTTAATTATTATACCGATGTGTAGAACTATTCTATTCGAACCACAGGACTTCTCCGAAGAGAGAAGATATTTGGGCGTAACTTCTGAATCCACTAAAGGACAATCATTTCCTTGATATTAAAGACCTTCATGTACCAGAGCCAAACATTTTTAGAGGTTCATCTCGTTTTATTTATTGGGAAAATCTCTAACGGAACCAACAAATTCCAACTCATATCATTTTATACCCACCAAGCAATTCCATCATGTTGCAGGCCGCCCGTTAACTTCCAAAACCTTCTCTAAAACAATTCCCAAACAGTGACGTGCTAAACGCCTGTCTACTGTCTAAAGAAACCAGAAGACGCTTGACTACCGGGAAAGCAAAAACAATAAAAATAGCAATAAAATTGTCAGCTGATCAAAAAGTGGAAGAAATCGTCTGCAGCTCTATAAATCGAAAGTAGTTAAAGGGATGAATTTTGAAGTCGAAATTACGTATTTATTAAATAATTAAGCCAGAAGCACAAACAGGGCAAAAACCGTCAGCATATAGGAATATTGCACGATCATTTCAATAACTTAAACGCTTTCCTTAAACATCAACGAAAAATAAATTTAAATAGATTTGTATTTTATTACAAAAATTTCCAAGAGCCATTAAAATAAAATTAAATTATTTATAGATTGAATATAAATAAGGTTGATAGCGAAAAATGCTTTCCTCTTTTGAAAATGGATATACAATGATGAATGCGTAAGCGGGTAATGCAGGATTTTAGTATTCCTTTTAAAGGTTATAAATGTTTATCGCGCAAAATTTATATTGACAATTAGTATGTCACTAGCAGCATACCTGTTCGTCGTACGGAGTATATAATATAAAGAAACTTAAAATTCACAATCATGTGCAAATTCCTATAGTATACTAAATGGCATTTTTAATTAAAATATTCTGTAAAATATTTAATGTAATGCTCCTAAAAAGACGTTTAAAAATCTCTGTTCTCGCTTTACTAAATTATCTTCACGGGCAGATCTGAAAAATAAAACATAATGGTCCTTTTTGTAAGCAAGTTTATAAAAAATATAGAATTGAATCAATATATGCAAAATAAAAGCGTTGAAATTGTATGGCACCCGCGAATAGTAGAAGATATAACCTGTAGTTGATTTCATGTATAAATTGACAATTCCAATAAACCCGTAATCTATTTAAACCTGAAGGCAGTAATTGAATCCAATATATGCAAAATAAAAGTGTTAAAATTATATGGGAAGATATACTACTACTTATAATGTCGTACTACTTATACCCGTACGCCCCGTACTACTTATAATGTCGTAGATCAGAAGATATGTCCGAGTGTAAGTAGAAAATTACCCGTATTACAATATGAGTCTCAAAAATCTTTGCCAAAATAAAACAGATGATGTAATAAATTGAAAATATCAATAACCCCGTAATCTTCATGCCAGAAGGCCGTACTTGATTCCAATATATGCCAAAATATATGCCATAATATATACCTGTACTATTATATATACCTGTATACATAATATGTCATATATGTATATGCCATATGTAGATGCCATAATATATACCTGTACTATTATATATACCTGTATACATAATATGCCATATATGTATATGCCATATGTAGATGCCATAATATATACCTGTACTATTATATATACCTGTATACCCAAATATATACCTGTACTGTTTATATTCTCGTAGATTAAAAGATATACCCGTGCATTTGTAGAAGATTTCTCGTACAACGTACAATATATAAGTTTCAATAATTTTTTCCGCAGTAAAACAATGACATAATACCTTGAAAATATAAATAATCTCTGAATCAATATTCTCTGAAACAATAATCCCCGAAAATATCAATAATAATGTGGTAGCGGTTTCAGAACCAACTTGCATGTACCGATTCCGCCACACACAAGACCAGTGAACGTAATTTAGCAAAACAAAAGAAGTTGTAATTAGCATACTTAACTTCCACAAAAACACCAAAATTAACCCAAGGTTCGATTTTAAAGGAGTTTCCCAGTTTAGGAGAATTATATCCTAAATGGTATACAGTGAGTAAGAACATGGAAAAATGCAAGGAAAACATGCACATTTATCAATTAAATAATTCTTTTATTTTAATGACTTGCAAATTTATGAATATATATATCTAATTGTCATTCAAGATAATCAGAGCTTTCTTTATCATAACACACATTTAATTATTTATGCTCTGTTCAGAAATATTATCAATCAATTTCTAATTTTTAATCAATATGCATTTTCTTAAATCATAAATTTAATCAAACATATATTTACTTTCAACTGAGTAAACCATTATCAATCAATTATTATCTTTCTATGCCTGTGGTGCAACGGAACTTCTGGTTCCGAATAAAAAGAATTTACCTGTGTTCAGATTAATTTAACAAAGTGCAGAAAAGCTCCATACTGGAAAACACGGCCGGATGCCGAAAAATAATGTCCAAATGTGGATAACTGGTCATCACTCAATAACATGGCTTTCTCTAGATCGATTCAATCACGGTCATCCGTCACGGGATAGCTTATGTAGCAAAAGGGTCCGCGGGATAAATTTCCTGGAATAAAAAGAATAAATTTAGAACATTTGTAAAGGAACGTCGAAAATCTTCCAGGTTCTTCTTCAATCAGCTAACATACCACTCTTCTTCCTGTGAGGCAACCGGAGTTCTTCTTTGACTGAAACGGTTTCTATTTTCAGTTCTTTCGGATGGTGTAGAAGTTTTGAAGGATGTTGATGGTTTATGTTTCTTCTTTATTGGAATATCTTCCCAATCTTCTTCTTCTAATTGAGTTTCATTGTATCTGCTTGTAGAGGGCGTATCCGTGAATGATTCTTCAAAACTGGAATTGCTTCTTTCTAAGTCTTCTTTTATCTCATTCAGTCTTTTCTTTCTTTTTCCGGAGTTCTCTTTGAATTTTCTTCTTAAATTGTCATATTCTTTCTTCTTTAAATTTAATTCCTTCTTCAGTTCTTCAATTTCTTGTTTAGGGTCATTTTCAGTTCTAACAGTATTTATGTCTTCTGTCATTTCTTCCAGCTCTTCATTTTGCACTTCTTCTTCCAATATGGCAATATCCTTAGCAGCTTCGAATGACTGTGGGTTTGCTGATAAAACAGCTTTTCGGATTGAAATTTTCAACCCTTTTTTAAATGAATTCAGCAGAATTGCAGTTCTCAGAGAATCTTCGTTGTCAGACACAGCATCTTGTGGAAAAGCAATGTAGGATTCAGCTTCAATGCGGTTCGCAAAGTCTCTAATATTTTCATTCACTAGTTGTTTACAATTTACCAGAGCTGCGACATTTTTGGCAATGTTTGATTTCCTTGTAAAATTTTCCTTGAGTGTGTTTACCAATTCAGTAAAATTCGTGCTTTGATTAAGTTTAGGGATGGATTTCACAAGTCTTTCAGCACGACCAGACAATTTTAATTTCAGAACGAAAATTTTATCACGATTTGACAAGTCAGCGTGGTCAGCAACGAGCAGAAATTTCTCTAAGAATTCGTCAAATGACTCATTTGCGTTGCCAGCAAAGCCTGGAATGGATCCAAGAAATTGCGATCCTATTCCCACTTTCAGTTTATTTGTGTCTCTGACAGCAGAGGCTGATCTGCCAGAATTTGGAGAAAGTCGTGGTGGAGACACC
Source organism: Amaurobius ferox (assembly GCA_951213105.1). NCBI lineage: Eukaryota > Metazoa > Arthropoda > Arachnida > Araneae > Amaurobiidae > Amaurobius > Amaurobius ferox. The sequence goes on from OX578148.1 coordinate 98,467,402, forward strand.
GAAGGCATACGGACAGACGTATTTGGTTGTGCAGAGGAGTCTCTACTCCTACTTGCACGAGAATTCTTACTATTTCGAGGCATTTTTAGCACAGTTTATATCACTAAACACAGTTTATCTCGAAGATAGTTTCACTTTCTTTCACTTATTTATATGTAAGTAGAGCACAGAAAAAACACAATTTGTATGTTTCTTTTCAATTTTCACACCCCGTGTGAAAAACACAAAGAAAACACTTTGTATGTGAACACTATGTCAGATATTGCAACAAGCAATCACTATATGTGAAACATGCGTATCTACTGACTTTCATGCACTATCAGTAAGACCAAGACGTTGATGAGTGTGGCGACTAAAATTGCCATCTGTATGTGAAACTGCCACAAATTTTTTTTTGTATTGATAATACAGTGACCAGTCAGGTAATAGCAGGGCGAACAATCACCACTCTCAAAACATAGGTGACAAACCCTCTGTATGTGAATTTTGTCAAAAGGAATGATTTTTTTCAATGTTTGCATCAGCACAACAGATAAGAAAAAATGTGTGTGTGCAATATTTATGCATTTACTTTTCAGTGTATGTGTTTTTGAAAATTTCAATTCACTTATATATATCATATAGAATTTTGTAAATGCTTATGTGTGTCATATATGAATCAAGGAATGTATATATATGCAACAAATACTCAATACACATATAATACTCAGGTGCATATGGGCTTTTGTGCTTTTTGCACTTTTATATTTACTTTATGACATTTAAACAACAATTTCCTGTCCATTTATAATTCAAATGATTTTTGCACCAAAAAAGAATTTTGCACTTACTTTGACAAATCAAAACTGCAATACTTATGCACACAATCAAAACAAAAATGTTTCTTGCATTCCTTCATAAAAAATTAACATTTCTCACTGATACACTCTGGGAAGGGAACAGGCACCAATTTGTGGTAGCGGTTTCAGAACAACTTGCATGTACCGATTCCGCCACACACAAGACCAGTGAACGTAATTTAGCAAAACAAAAGAAGTTGTAATTAGCATACTTAACTTCCACAAAAACACCAAAATTAACCCAAGGTTCGATTTTAAAGGAGTTTCCCAGTTTAGGAGAATTATATCCTAAATGGTATACAGTGAGTAAGAACATAGAAAAATGCAAGGAAAACAGGCACATTTATCAATTAAATAATTCTTTTATTTTAATGACTTGCAAATTTATGAATATATATATCTAATTGTCATTCAAGATAATCAGAGCTTTCTTTATCATAACACACATTTAATTATTTATGCTCTGTTCAAAAATATTATCAATCAATTTCTAATTTTTAATCAATATGCATTTTCTTAAATCATAAATTTAATCAAACATATATTTACTTTCAACTGAGTAAACCATTATCAATCAATTATTATCTTTCTATGCCTGTGGTGCAACGGAACTTCTGGTTCCGAATAAAAAGAATTTACCTGTGTTCAGATTAATTTAACAAAGTGCAGAAAAGTTCCATACTGGAAAACACGGCCGGATGCCGAAAAATAATGTCCAAATGTGGATAACTTGTCATCACTCAATAACATGGCTTTCTCTAGATCGATTCAATCACGGTCATCCGTCACGGGATAGCTTATGTAGCAAAAGGGTCCGCGGGATAAATTTCCTGGAATAAAAAGAATAAATTTAGAACATTTGTAAAGGAACGTCGAAAATCTTCCAGGTTCTTCTTCAATCAGCTCCGGAAAAGTAGGGCGGTTTCATACGAAACAAATGCCCATTTCTGCCGCCTTAGCCATTTTGGCCAAAACCCTTTGTCTTCTTCATTAAGACAATTTCACGATGCGACTTCTCAAGTCCAACTCTCCAGCTCGAATCCTCTGGGGTCTCTCGAGGCCCACAGAAAAGTTCTCCTCGCGCCGCTTCCTGATTGGCAGGCAAGCGCGCCCCGGTAACAGCCGATCTCCTCCGAACATACGTCACACATCCCAGCCCAGACAGAAAACCTAGCCGAGCCAACGAATTCTCGACGAAACTCAGATTTCAACGTAAAATCAATTCGAACGAGGCTTGCCGAAACCCAGCACAGGCACGAAAGGAAAGAAAGTTGTTTTTCACACAGAAAAACACGAAAACGCTCATGGCGCAGAATTGCGACATGACAATAATAATGTTTAAGCCTGAAGACCGTAAATGGTATTATCCAGTCAAAATTGCAATGACAATGAAATTTATTTTATATATATATATATATATATATATGTATTAAAATCGGAAAAGATTTATTAAAAATCGTCCGCCGCATAAACATACTGGATTTAAATTCGTTGCTAAGCGACATGGTATCATTTGCTTCAAATAAATTGGTGGAAAAAATATCGTCTGAATAATGATATCGTTATGAAATGTTTGGCGATATTTTCGTCAATTTAGCGACATTTTAAAAAATCGTCAAATTTATCACCAAGTGGGACTGTAGAACTGACAATCACACTTAGCGACAAATTGACGAAACATCATCAAGATACTATCCAATAACAAAACTCAATTAATTTCATTTATTTGGCGCAATTTTTTCAATTTAAAGATATTTTCATGGATGTACACACATTTTTATCAATTTTGTGACATTTTAGAAATTCGCTATAGGTGCTACTAAGTAGGATGTTTAGACTGACAGACAAATTCTAACGAAACATCTTTTCAGTACTTTCATCTAACAAAGCAAAATAAATTTCATTGAATTGCGTCGTTTTTAACAATTGGCGACATTTCCGTCAATTTGGCATAAAAAAAAGCTGCCAAGTTAGCGATATCCCGCCAAATTCGTAGCTCTGAATTTTCAGATCTAAATAAAACATCCAGATCCCGTTTGTATATATTAGTTGAAAACACTGAAATTGTATTAGAAGATGTACCCGTTCAACCTTTTTCAGTTTCAACAATCGGCTAAATGAATTTATTGGCTAAACATAATATATGAGTTTATCAGCTAAACACAATATATAAGTTTGGCCAAACTAACCAACACTCTTTGCGAAAATAAATTAAAGTGATGTACTTAGTCCGCAATTAATATAATTAAAAGAAAAACCAAACCGTCAATTTATCTACATAAATAAAATTAAAAATCTGTCCGTCTGTCTGTCCCGTCATCACGAGAGAACGGCTGAACTGAATTTGATTAAATTTTGTGGATAGCCTTGAAATTGCTCCCCATAAATTTAGCCCAAGTTTCGAGTATCTAAGACTAGGGGTTGTCAAGATATTAATGAAAAACAAACTTTTTTTCTAGGAGTTCTACTCTCTAACTCCGTGGTTTATCCAAATGAAAAGCTTAGAAGTCGTTTGAAAGTGAATTAAAATTTAATCTCTGAGTTTGATGGGAGATTTTTTGCGCTAATTAGTCACTTTCTGAAAACATGAATTGTTTGAAACATGATTTAAATAGGAAATCTATCTCCATGGTTTAGATTTCACAAGCTTTTACTAAACAATGAAAAGTATAAAGAAATCAAAATGATTATTTAATTTCGCAGTTTATGAGGAAGATTCCATTTTATATGATGTTGCTCAGAAACGCAATTAAATTAAATCTGTATGTTAATTTTAATTATTATTTTTTAGATTTGAATAATAAGGAAATGGATAAAAAATATATTTTAGAAAAGAACGATTTTATTTTTCTTATAGCATTTTTGAATGGATAATATCAATTACGGTCTTCAGGTTTAAACGATATTATTATTGATATTTTCGGGGATTATTGATTCAAGGATTATTGATATTTTCAAGTTATTATGCAATTGTTTTATTATGACAAAAATTGTTTAAACTCATTGTACGTTGCACGAGTAATCTTCTACACAAATACACGGTTATATCTTTTAATCTACGATAATATAAGCCGTACAGGTATATTGGCATATGTTTTGATAAATATTGGGATATATTGGAATCCATTACGACCTTCTGGTATAAAGAGTATGGGGAATCTTGACATTTTTAATTTATTACGTCATCTCTTTTATTTTGGCAAATATTTTTGAGACTCATATTGTAATACGGGTAATATTCTACTAACACACTGGCATATTTTCTATTCTGCGACAATATAAGTAATACGGGGTTTCATACATTGATTAAATTCATTTTTTTTTTGTAAATTTGCTTACAAAAGGGGCCAGGAAGTTTTATTTTTCAGATCTGCCCGTGAAAATCATGGCATTCATTATCATTCTTACACTTCTCTTTAGGAGAAATAAATTCATTGTTAACAGAATTTGCACATGATTGTGAATAATAAGTTTCTTTATATTATATACACCATACGAAGAATCTCCTAGGAAAAAGTTTCGTTTTTCATTAATATATTGACAACGCATTGTCTTAGAAACCCGAAACTTGGGCAAAATTTATGGGGGTCTATTTAAAGGCTATCCACAAAATTTCATTAAATTCGGTTCAGCCATTCTCTCGTGGTGATGATACAAACTAAAGGTTCGTTCTTTACTAATATCTCGAGAACAACTGGTCGTAGAAACTCAAAACATGGACAAAATTTTAAGTGGGGCTATTTCCAGGCTAATCACAAAATCTCATTAAATTCGGTTCAGCAGTTCTCCCGCGATGATGGGACAAACAGACAGACAGACATATTTTCAATTTTATTTATGTGGACTAGCAGTATACCCGTTCTTCATATGGAGTATATAATGTAAATAAACTTAAAATTCACAATTATGTGCAAATTCCTATAGTATACTAAATGACATTTTTAATCAAAATATTCTGTTAAAATATTTAATAAAATGGTCCTAAAAAGAAGTTTAAGAATCTCTGTTCTCGTTATACAAAATTATCTTCACGGACAGATCTGAAGAATAAAACATCCTGACCCCTTTTCTAAGCAAATTTAAAAGAAAAATAATTGAAACAATATATGCAAAATGGAAGCATTAAAATTGTATGGGACCCATACTACTTATATATGCGAATATGAGAAGATATAACCTGTATTAGTGCATTACATGTAATTGCACATTACATGCAAATTGAAAATATCAATAGACCCGTAATTGACTCCAATATATGCAAGAATGAAAGCACTAAAATTATATGGGAATATATATATCCCAGTACTACTTATATTGTCGCAAATTAGAAAATATGTCAGTGCGTTAGTAAAAGATTACCCGTATTACAATATGAGTCATAAAAATCTTTGCCAAAATAAAACAGATGACGTTTTAAATTGAAAATATCAATAATCCCCGTTATCTTTATACCAGAAGGTCGTAATTGATTCCAATATATGCCAATATACATCAAAAGATATTCCAATATACCTGTACTACTTATATTCTCGTAGATTAGAAGATATACCCGTGCACTTGTAGAAGATTACTCGTACGACGCACAATATATGAGTTTAAATAATTTTTGTCATAATAAAACAATGACATAATAACTTGAAAATGCCAATCATCCATGAATGAATGAATAATCCCCGAAAATATCAATAATAATAATGTGTAACCTGAAGACCGTAATTGATATTATCCAGTCAAAAATGCAATGTCAATCAAATTTATTTTATATACATATCCTTATTATTCAAATCGGAAAAGATTTAATAAAAATCGTATGCCGCATAACACGTTGGATAACCCATGCTAAACGACATGATATCATTTGCTTCAAATACATTGATGGAAATCATATCGTCTGAATAATGCTATCTCCATGGAAGGTTTGGCGGCATTTTCGTCAATTTAGCGATAATTTAAAAAATCGCCATATTTATCGCCTACTGGGACTATAAAACTGATAGTCTCATTTTGCGACAAATTGACGAAACATCATCACAATACTATCCCTTAAGAATACACAATTAATTTCATTTATTAAACGCAATTTTATCAATTTCATGATATTTTTATAGATTTACAAACATTTTTATCAATTTGGTGAAATTTTAAAAATTCGCTAAATGTGTGTAACAGTTGGATGGATGCACTGTCAGACAAATGCTATCGAAACATCATTTCAGTACTCTTTTCTAAAAAAACGAATTTAATTTCACTGATTTGCGTCGTTTTTATTAATTTGGCAACATTTACGTCAATTTGTGAAGTTTTAGAAAAGTCGCCATGTTAGCGATATTCCAAATTCGTAGCTCTGAATTTGCAGATCTGAAGAATAAAACATCCTGATCTCGTTTGTATATACTAAATGCAAATCCTAAAATTGTATTAGAAGATATACCCGTTCTACTACGCTTTTTCTGTTTCAACAATCTGATAAATGAATTTATTGGTAAACACAATATATGAGTTTATTAGCTAAACACAAAAGCTTAAAAATGCATCGTCAAAATAAATGAAAGTGTTATACGCAGTCCGCAATTAATGTAATTAAAAGAAAAACCAAACCTCTCTTTTCTAAAATATATTTTTATATCCATTTATTTATTATTCAAATCGAAAGAATAATAATTAAAATTAACAGACAGATTTAATTTAATTGCGTTTCTGAGCAACATGATATAAGATAGAATCTTCCTCATAAAATGCATTAAATAACCATTTTGAAGTCTTTATACTTTTTAATATTGAGTAAAAGCTTGTGAAAAATAATCCATGAAGATAGATTTTACATTTAAAATCATGTTTCAAACAATTCATGGTTTCATATAGTGACTAATTTGCGCAAAAATCCTCCATCAAACTCAGAAATAAAGTTTTAATTCACATTGACGTTTTAAACAAACGATTTTCATCCTTTGCGTTTGGATAAACCACGGAGTTAGAGAGTAGAACTCCTAGGAAAAAGTTTCGTTTTTCATTAATATCTTGACAACCCCTGGTCTTAGATACTCGAAACTTAGGATAAATTTATGGCGGGTTATTTCAAGGCTATCCACAAAATTTATTAAATTCGGTTCAACCGTTCTCCCGTGATGCTGAGACAACGAAATTTTTGTTTTTTACTAATATCTCGAAAACTACTGGTCATAGAAACTCCAAGTATGGACTAAATTTTAAGCGGGACTATTTCCAGTCTACCCACAAAATTCCATAAAATTGTATTCAGCCGTTCTCCCGTGATGATGGGACAAGACAGACAGACAGGTAGACAGATAAACAGACAGACAGCCATATTTTCAATTAAATATATATATAGATTATACAGATTATTCTAGGGAATAGGGGTGTTTATCAGTCAAAAAAGTTGGAATATTTTGTATAATAAGCATGGATATTTTAGTTATTTTAAAAAACACTCCAAATTTTGCCTCTCAGTGGGATGGGGGGGGGGGGGGGCAATGTTACGAAATTTATGCAGAATTGTACAACTGGTGCCAAAACAAGGACAATGAGTAGATAACATATTTAAAATGTTCTAAATTACAAAAACGTATTTAAAAATGAATAATGTTTTCTATTTAGGGAAGTACGTAACTGGTTTTAAACAACATTTATTCTAATTTCTCTGATTTTAAATTGTTTCTAAAAATATACTGCGAAAATGAGAAATGTAATTAAAGTTAATTCAGAAAATAACTTAAATTTGTTTTTAATTCACGTTTAAAAATAATTAAACGAAGACCAGCAATTTTAAATAAAAACAACTGAAAGAGACCACTTAAAGCTACTTGTCCTTCTTTTTTTTAAGTACCAATCTTTGAGTATAATTTCATAATCATTAGCGCGAAATTTAATAATGGAATGTCCTTAACATATTATCTAAGATCTCATCATAAAGTAAAAAATAAATGCACTTTTCTGCAACATTTAAAGCACTTGAAAGTTTTCGATTTGAAATAAGTAATTCTGTGTGTCAAGTTTTATCTCAAAGACAGCGTTTATCATGAAAATAATAATTAAAAGGTAAATTACGCTTTTTAAGCGCCTTTTTTGTTGCAATAAATAGAGGTAAGTGGTGTTATCTTTATTTTAAAAACCTTCTGGAACTTAAAATTATGCAATGGCAAAAGTTTATTTTGAGAACGTTATCAAAGTAATGCATATGCAAAGAAAAATAGCTTCTTCACAAAAGTCTCAGTAATTTACATTTATTTTCTCTTTTTAATCCGCACTATTGCATGAATATCTGCGCAAGTTGTAGCACAATTGTTATAAATAACTGCGCACATTGTAGCATAGTTGTTATAAATGACTGCGCACGCTGTAGCACTGTTACGTGAATATCTGCGCATGTTGTGGCTCAGTTATTATAAATACCTGCGCACCGTATAGCACAGTTGTTATAAGTAACTATGCACATCGTAGCACTGTTGCACGAATAGCTACACACGTTATAGTACTTCGGGTTCGATTGCCTCAGCTGCCAAAACTGCCGCCGTGTCCACGCGGAGTACGGTCACGTTAAACATGTGGGGCCGTATGTCCTTCCGAGAGGTTGGTGGTAGGGGAAGGAGTGTACGGTCCCTGTGGATGCCTCTCCCACTGGGTTCCGATCTGAATTGGGTGGTTCTTCCCGGCCGTCCAAACAGTTACCTTACACCTTTCTGGTAGGTTGGACGGTCTGGGTCTTAACAACACCAACAACAACACGTTGTAGTACAGTTGTTATAAATAACTTGGCACCTTATAGCATATATGTTATAAATAACTGCGCACGTTGTAGCACTATTGCACGAATAGCTGCTCACGCTGTAGCATAATTGTTATAAATAACTGAACACGTTGTAGTACCATTCCATGAATAGCTGCACCTGTTGTAACACAGTTGTTATAAATAACTGCGTACGTTGTATCACTATTGTTTGAATAGTTGCGCACGCTGTAGCACAGTTGTTATAAATAACAGCGCAAGTTGTAGCATCGCTGTTAAATAACTGCTTTTTAATATGACTGCGGATCGTACCAAGTCGTAAAGGCATGACGCCATGTATATAATACAACTGTACATAATTTTGTCACTTTCGATACTTCTTTGATAAAGGCAGGCGTAGGACAATTCGACGAGTACAATTGTTTCGAAGGAATTTAAAGCCCTGTTCTTTCGGTCAAAAACAACGTGCTCTTAATAACAGCTTTTAAATGGAGTTGTATCTTTATGTCAATTAACAGAATGCTGTTTTGGCCTGCGAAAGAGGGCTCGAAAGGCCCTCATATCAATTGTATTCACTTAATTTTTTTATTCTGGCTTTCTTCAAAGACATATTGAAAGTTATATTATTATCATTGGTAGCATTTTTATCACTTTCCTTATATACATAGGATAATGTATAAGGAAAGTGTTGTGATGGGATCGAAAATTCGAATTCGAGTTTTCGACAAAAGAGCACGTTTGAAGCATCCCTGATCACGAATCGAACATTTTTGGGATGATATCTGTGTGTGTGCGTGTGTGTGTGAAAGTATGTGTGTGTGTGTGTGAAAGTATGTGTGTGTGTCAGTGAGTCTGTGAAGACGATATCTTAGGAACAAATGGAGCAATTCGAATGAAATTTAACACAAAAATTAAAGTCCATGAATACTGGAAGCCTATTGTTTTTAAACACAATCGAATATTCAGAACTCCCGAAATTTTCGAGTAAAATTTTGAAAATATCATCAAAAAATTAAAACCTTTAGAAAAGTTACGCAAATAGACATATCTTATGTAATTTTTCCATAGAAAACTACTGACATAAACTTTAGAACGCTAGCATGAACCGTTCTCGAGATATTGCCCATTTTTCAAATAAATTTATCAAAAAATCCCATAAATTAAAAAAAATATTAACTGTTGAGAAACATGTTCACTTTTCATATGTAATATCATGCGATAAATTGATTGACATCATTCTCGTGGATCTAGCTCATTCCATTCATGAGAAAATATACTTTGAATAATACTTTTGTATTTGAACACCAATAGTCATTTATCCGCTATAAGAATAACTTAATTTTCCGTCCATAACGCTTGGAGGGATGTTGGCGACGAATTTGGCGGAATGTAGCCAACTTGGCGACTTTTTTAAATGCTGCCAAATTAACGAAAATCTCCCCCAATGGATAAAAATGACACCGAATAAATGAAAATGACGACTAATTGATGAAAATTCAATATCTTGGAAAGAATATAAGTATCTACTATAAGAATAGCCTATTTTTTTTACTGTAAAAGTAGTAAATTCATAGCGTTATATAAGGAAAGTCATGTGCTGCTCACATCAGGCTTTTTTACTTTCCCTACCGTACATGGTGATGTATAAGAGAAGTATTAGAATCGGGGTAAACATCGCAAATCGAGTTTTCGGCAGATTTACACGTTTCGAGCACTTTAGAACCCGAAAATCTCTTTTTCGCGCGCGCACGCATGCGTGTGTGCGTGTGTAATGTATGTATCCACTCTAGCCAAAAAAACTAATTAACCAAATTTTTCACTTGCGAGTTGCTTTTGTGCTGATTAGGTTTTGGTGGGATTTGGAAAAAATAATCTGCTCTTATTTGCGAAATGACCCGCAAAATTCGTCAAAATCTAAAATAGAAAACTACATCTGCTCAAATGTATCAATTAAATGCCTTTTATATATGGAATATTTGACGACAAAAAAGAAATAAGATCGTTCGAAGCATGAACCGATTAGTTTGAAGATACTGCAGGTTTTTCTTGCAAATTTATCAAAAATATTACATAAAATTAAAAATAAGTCATAACTATCATGAATATATTCTCTTTTCATGCATTATTATGCGGCAAATGTATCAGCATCACTCTCGTGGATCTAGTTCGTTCCATTCTCGAGAGAAGACGGTTGTGTAATAATTCTGTAATTTTACGACCAACAATTTGCATGTAGCCGCACTTATAAAGATATTTTCTCCAGATGTGTTTGTTCTCCAGATAATTTTGGGTAACTTGGCGATTAATTTAACGAAGTAAGAGAAAATTTAAACTTGGTGAGTGATATTTTTATTTTCTTATATGTTTTCCTTGATTTTTATGTAGTAATTAAAATGGAGTTTAACGTGCATCGTGTTTTTCTGCATATAACGTTTTTATTGTCTCTACAGGGAAACGCAAAATCGGGGTTCCACTGTAATAAAATTGCAAAACGTCATTAATTTATTTTAATTGTAATTCAGTTATTACAGTAAACTTTGGTTTATTCGATATCCGATGTTTCACCGTTATCCGGTAATCCGGGTACCCGATAATTCGGTACGCCTCATGAACCATTTCCGGGTCTATTTCACAGTACTGAGGTACATTTACTGTAATAGATAAATTGCTTTTATATGCAAGATTTATATTCATTAAAGTTAGATGTTTTGCAATGTATTGTACGGCGTAATACAATCTGTGTAACGATCTAGGAAAAATGTATCACGTCCATTATTTTGTTTTAAGTTAATTTTTTAGTTCTTTACCCCAATTTAGTTCGGTATTCGATAATCTGCCAGATTTCATAATCCGGCACTGATGAAGTCCCGAACGTGCAAGATTATCGGAAGTTTATTGTATATTTTATTCCTTTCCCTGCAATACAATGTATAGAGAAAGTATTGGAATCATACCGAAAATCGTAACTCAAGTTTTCGACGGATCTGCATGTTTTGGGATCTCCTGAATACGAAAAACTATTTTTAGTCTGACGTCTGTGTGTATGTGTCTGTCTGTCTGGCTGTGCAATGTATGTATTCACTCTAACTGAAAAACTAATGGCCCGAATTTCATAAAATTTCGTAGGTAAGTAACTTATAGATGACCCTGGTGTGTTGATTAGTTTTGGGTATGCTTCGGGATAAAAGAACTCGCCTTTTTTTGCAAAATGGACCTCAAAAATTACCCGTATCCACTCTAACTCAAAAACAAATGAGCCAAATTTCATAAAATTTGGTAAGTTACTTATGTGTGACCCTGGTGCTGATTAAACTTCAGAAAAAAAATAACCTACCTTTTTCTCCGAAATGGCCCGCAAGAATCATCAAAATCTAAAATAAAAAACTGCGTATGCTCAAATATATCAATTAAATCCTCGTTTTATACGTCATTTTTAATGATGAAAAGAAGAAGACCAACTTTATTACACTAGGACTTGCCGCCGGCCATACACTTTGCAACTCGATACCCTTGGGTGAGTCGTGTAGTCTGGGCTTTCCAGTAGGACTAGCCGTTCTCGAGATATTTTTGTGTTTTAACATTTTCACTACGCCACCTTTGAAAATAAGTCCAGTTACCAAATGAAAACGAAAATTTAATTAAAAGGGCAAATTTAGTGTAATTTTTAATAATTATGGATGTTATTTTGTGCAAATAAACACAATTTACTGAATTACTGAAGAAATAAAGAGAACGTGAATATGAGTCTGCAGAGAAAGTCATGTGCTGCCCACATCAGACATGTTTTATTTGTAATCGTGCAGAGATATATAACATGGAACTTTTTCCTAATTTTGGTCTCCAGTTTCCTGCCACCCCGAGTTATTCCATCAGGCTGAGCTTCTGAGTTTATATAGGAAACGTAACAGTAGTTTATAATATTTTGACACAATTACATAGCGTCGCTTTATAACTACATATAATAGCACGGGTTTTTTTTTTTCACTCCTGCCAGCAACTGCAAATAGTTGTTACATAATTCTTTCAATAAATGTAGTTAATTTCTTGAGCTCAAATTATTTATTACTGGATTTTTCAACTGACATTTATTTAATATCACAATCTTCCCGCGATCAGAACTTAATGCAGTATTTTCAGTTTTGCGGAATTAAAAATACGTCCGTTTCAAATTTTCTAAAAGTAAAAATGTGTTAAAACCAATTAAAATTATACAAATAAGTGTTATTTACTCTTAAATATTCTAAAAACTGCAAGGCAATTACACTTATAAATTATATTTACTTCTGTAATAAAACTACAAGCGAAAAGCTTTTAATTTATCAACAAGCATACTAAATGTTTCTCCTTCATTAAATTAAATTCAATCACTTTCATGAAAATTGTAGTTCAGTTTCTATAAGCTCTCATAGATGGCAGCACCAAATAAATATTTTATCATCCCTTTCTAGAAAGCCATGATTCTATAATTTGCAGGTAACCCACGGATTTAAAGGGCTGTCATTTTCAAGAATTTTAAACTTTCTTAACTTTTTTTTTTTTTGTATAGACATTTTTATTGTTTATAAACGTTAACAGGACAAACTTTGTGAATGAATGACGTGGCGGATCATGTTTTACCTTTCCGTGTACTTTCATGTACTTCTCTTTGTACATTTATGCAGGTAATAAGGAAGGAATTCAGCTCAAAATATATTTGATTTTATATATTTACATATAAAGATTATTATACATATAAAGCTATAAAGCTTATTTCATTATGAAGCTTACTAAAATTCAAACTCTCTTAATACAAATTTAAAAGTGTAATAAATTAGGCTAGATATTTGTATACGTATTTTAATTATTGTGATGAATAATTAAAAACTTAAATTACTTATGATATTTGTGCAGATATGGTTTTGGTACTCAATATACATATTATAATGTTAAGTTGTTACTTACTTAAACACATAGGTTATTGTATCAATATTATGATTTTGGAGAGCTCCAGTGACTAAATATTTTCCTGAAGTCAACATTCTGAAAGCGAATAATAGAGCAGTGTTTTATACACATGTAAAAGAAAATGTACAGTTGTTAAAAAAAATCCGAATTTATTATTCCGACCCTTACGGTTGCGTAGTCAAGTATCATTAGACTCGGGTATATGGATAAATATGCATCTAATTTATGTAAAGGATCGACCTCATATTTAGTTACTGTAATTATTTCCAAAAATTCAAATGGCAATACCCATTTTATTGTCATCATGAGCTTATGTCAATAATAAGCTAAAAATAAATATGTGTGAGATTTCGATTACAAATAATAAATATGTACAAAAAACTAAATAAATAATAATAATAAATAATAGATGGTCCGTCTTCATATTTAAGGTCATGCTCTGCAGTTATACCTCTTCTGTTTTGTTGATATGGCACGTTCTGTACAAAAACATCTTATCATTATAGGCTTGTGGTATCCCGAACTCTCTTGAATTTCGTGGGTAGAGTAATTGGAATTATAAACCATAATTATGTTAATATTAAATGAGGTTATTTGAAGTCATAAAAATTAGTGCCCATGGGCTCACTAATACATTTTCCTCGCGAAGTTGGGTGAAGGTATAATAGTGGGTTTTTACTAATATCTCTATAGCCCTAGCTTATAGAAGCTCGAAACATGGACAAGATTTTAAGTCGGGCTATTTTACGGTTACCCATAAAATTTCATGAAATTCAGTGAAGCCATGCTTCCGTGATGATGAGAGAAACACACACACACAAACACATATACAGACCGATTTTCAATTTTATTTATATATATTTCTATAGCTTAGAAATTAGATTGGTTTTATTAGAATTTCAATAATACACTCTGTTGCAAGCAAAATGCAAATTGAGCTACCTGATATGAATGAATTATGCATTGATTTTACAAAGAGAAGGACGATCTTTTTCTATGAAGTTTTACGCATAGAGTTTAATTACTTGCAGTTCCATGGTCTTAAATTTTAAATAAAATAAATTATACTAGTATTGTGATGAATGACATGAATGGGAAATTATTTATGAATGAAATGCTGCTTTTATAGAGAGAGCCACACGTGTTATTTTTTCTATGACGTCATTTGAATGAATTTCAGTTGTTTTCGATGAAGTTTTTAAATATAATAAATTATCGTAGTATTATGATAATTCTAAAATTATTACCGAGGAATGTATAACATTTTAGAGATGTTTAAACTAGGCAATTTATATTTCAATGCCGTCATTTGAATGAAGTTCATTTTTTTCGATGAAGGTTTAAGTTTTCAAATATAATAAATTAATGTAGTATTGTGATAAGTTTTAAAATATTACCGAGGAATGTATTGCATTTCAGAGATGTTTAAATAAAATCGCATTGAAGTTGGAAAGTGTTTCATAATCAATGCTTTAAGCATGATTTATCTTTCTTGTTAGTATATTAAACCTGATATGAAAATTTCAGTTTTTATCGTCTTCTAGCCAGTAGCATTATACCATCTCATTTTGAAAATTTTACACAATATTTACTTTTTTTTAAGTTCCTTATTGGATAATAAATCAAATAATAATGTTACACATTACTCTTTATTAAACATTTAATAAATTAAGAATGGTACTTATTTCTTTTTATTATTAAATATTAAGTAAAATAAGAATTTTACATATTTTCTCATATTAAATATTTAATAAATTCACGAATGTTACTTATTTTTCTTTATTATGAAATATTAAATATAATAAGAATATCAGATATTTATCTTTATTATTAAATATTTTATAAATTAAGAATGTTACTTATTTCTTTGTGTTATTAAATATTGAATAAATTAAGAATGTCACATATTTGTCTTTATTATTAAATATTTAATAAATTAAGAATGTTACAAATTTATCTTTATTATTAAATATTAAATAAAATAAGAATGTCGCATACTTATTTATTAATAAATATTTAATAAATTAAGAATATTATATATTTTATTGTTAAATATTAAATAAAATAAGAATGCCACCTGTTTATCTTTATTATTAAATATTTAATAATTTTAAAATGTTATTTATTTCTCTTTATTATGAAATATTAAATAAAATAAGAATGTCACACATTTCTCTATTATTATATATTTAATAAATTGAGAATGTTACTTACTTCTATTAATTATTAAATATTAAATAAAATTAGAATATCACATATTTCACTTTATTATTAAATATTAATGAATTAAAAATGTTACTTATTTATTTTTACTATTAAACTCTAAATAAAATAAAAATGTCACATATTTCTCTTTATAATTACATATTTAATAAATTTAGAATGTTACTTATTTTCTTTATTACTAAATATTAAATAAAGTAAGATAGTCACACATTTCTCTGTATTACTAAATATTTAACAAATAAGGAATGTTACTTATTTCTCTTTATTATTAAATAATAAATAAAATAAGAATACCACATATTTCTCTTTAGTAATAAATGCTTAATAAATTAATGTTACCTACTTCTCTTTCGTATAAAATATTATATAAAATAAGAATGCCATATACTTCTCTTTATCATTAAATATTTAATAAATTAAGAGTGTTACTTATCTCCCTTTAATATTAAATATTAAATAAAATAAGAATGTCACATATTTCTCTTAATTATTAAATATTTAATAAATTAAGAATGTTACTTATTTATCTTGTTTATAGACTATATTCAGTATCATAATTAGTATGCTATGAAAAACTGACTTCCCATAAAAATCAGCTGAGATAGCAATTCGTTTATTAAATTTTACTTCCGGAATAAAGAAACTTTTTCAACAACAAGTGTATACATTTATTAGTGTTTATTAAAACATACTATTTGAATATCAAGTGGTGTTATCTGTATTCGTAATATTTAAGTAGCGTACACTTACTTTGGGCCCGGGCAACACCAATAATTTGTTTTAGCTACCAATACATAAACATATAATTAGACTTAATCAATTGCATTTCTAACGACACTTCATTTTTTTAATCATTATAAACAATGTTACGAATATTCAAAATGTTTCACTATGTCTTGCCTCCCCGCAAGGAGAAAACACTTCTACATGCAACCGTTGTTATTACATGAAAGTAGGGTTGCCGTTCTGGGCATGGGTGCCTGATTTGGTGAAATGAAATCATCTTTCAGTTGGAGATATTCCATGTAATACGAGTCAAATTGTATTATGAGAAACGTCTGAGTTTCGATGATAGTATCGGATATTTTGTGAATCAGTTGAGCATTTAATTGCTGTTTTATGGTATCTGA
Organism: Amaurobius ferox; assembly: GCA_951213105.1. NCBI lineage: Eukaryota > Metazoa > Arthropoda > Arachnida > Araneae > Amaurobiidae > Amaurobius > Amaurobius ferox. The sequence continues at coordinate 98,484,285 of OX578148.1, forward strand.
CAGTTGTTTACCGATCTTGTAAGAGAGTTAATGAGTTATTCGCTGCATATTGTTCTTGTTTACACTTATTAGTGCTATAAAATAAAGGCGTTAGTTATCCCAAAATTTGAAACAAGATATATATTCTGAGAGTACACCCACTATTCAAGAGGACAGAATCATAACAGAATCATGACATAAAAATAATCATACTTTTGAATCTACGTACTGACCATTCAACGTTGCTAGATTAAAAGCCGTTTAATTTAGTTCCCAGATTCGCGCTTATTTTTTAACCGTCCTGTATAAAGAATCTAAATTAATTCTTATCAGTCAAACGAATGCATTGTTCATTATTATTGTATTGCTAGCATTCTTTATAATAGTTTTCACCATTTATGATGCAAACCGGCTCTGATGTTGTATCCTCAAATGCTATGATAACTTATTAAAGATCTACATAGTGCTATGTCTTAAATGCTATTTGTATCAAATATCAATTTCGATAAACTATTTTAAACGAAACACCTCTGATTTATTCGAAGACTGCCAACATTCAAGCAAGTCTAAATTCAGCGAACACCTAATCCGTAGCACTGTGAAGGTTACAAGGAATTTTTCATTCAGTCGCCGGTTATTGGGTTGCCAGATTAAGCACCTGATGTGAATTTCGGCGACAGAGAGCTATTGTAAAAGACATTTTTTTACTCGTGCAGTATTTCTAAAGTAAGATTGATTATATACATGTCAAATATAATAGAATAATATGTGCTTAAGAATGCGAATATAAACTCAGGTATATAAATATAAAATTAAGAAATATTATGAAATTAACATAAATTAATTGGCTCAAAATGTCAATTCAAGGACTTTTTGAATTAATGTTGACCATATTTATTCATTACTCATAGTAATATGAAATTTGGTATGTTGTTATCTTTTTTAGGTACATTTTAGTTTCATTTTGAAATTTATCGAACTACCCCTTCTGCATGCGCCATATGGTTGTACTAGTTTTGGGGAAATACTAAATTTGGGGAATAATAGAACCAGAGCAGCTGTAACGTCCAAATTGAGTATCTCGTTTTCCTGTATTACTTTCCTTATATACATAATGTATAAGGAAAGTATTGTGACGGAGTCGAAAATTCGAATTTGAGTTTTCGACTGGAGAGCACGTTTCAAGCATCCCTGATCACGAATCAAACATTTTTGAAGTGATGTCTGTGTGTGTGTCAGTGAATCTGTGGAGACGATAACTGACGAACGACTGGACCGATTCGAACGAAATTTGGTACAAAAATCACAATCCGTAAACACTGCAAGCCTATTGTTTTTATACGCAATCGAATGTTCAGAACCCCCCTAAATTTTCGAGTGAAATTTTGAAAAAATCGTCAAAAAATCGAAACCGCTAATAGAGTTACGCAAATAGACATTTATTATGTAATTTTTTATTAGAAAAGGATCGACATAAATTTTAGAACGCTAACATGAACCGTTCTCGAGATATTGCACATTTTTCAAAAAAATTATCAAAAAGTTATATAAAGTAAAAAAAAAATATTTCCTATTGAGAAACATGTTCATTTTTCATATGTAATACCATGCGCTAAATTGGGTGACATCATTCTCGTGGATCTAGCTCGATCCATTCATGAAAAAAGATACATTGAGTAATACTTTTGTATTTGAACGCCAATAGTCATTTATCTGCTGTAAGAATAACTTATTTCTTCATCCATAACGCTTGGTGAGATTTTGGCAACGTTTTTGGCGGAACGTCGCCAACTTGGCGACATTTTCAATTGTTGCCAAATTAACAATAATCTCGCCAAATTGATAAAAATGACGCCAAATCAATGAAAATGACGACTAATTGAAGAAAATTCAATATCTTGGAAAGAATATAAGTATCTACTATAAGAATAACATTTTTTTATATAGTAAAAGTAGTAAATTCATTGCATTATATAAGGAAAGTCATGTGTTGCCCACATCAGATTTTTATTGTGATGTTTTTGCTTTTCAACCAGGTTTGAATACCCGTGTTTTTGTAGATGTCTTTAAAATGTTTTCAGAATGTGCGTTATGATAAATAACAAAGTCATTAACGATAACACTGTTTTGTTCACTATTCGGAAAGAGTTTTTCCCAGAACCAGGTTTCATACGATTCACCATTGATTTTTCCGTGATAGTCTCCAGCATATTTTTCGGCTTATAACAATTCACAAGAGTTTAACACGAAACCGCCGTCGCTTCCAGAGTGTATTAAAATAAATCTGGATTATTTTCATGATGGGGATTTCATTCCAGTTGACGAAGCACTTGAAGAAGCTTGTTTCGCAGTGCTGAATTGGGGGAAATGTTAGGAAAGTAAGCATGCTGGTTAAATAAACGTAGAATATCAAATCACAGATCCAAACTAAACTGATAAATATAATATACGATCTGAGATTTGGTATGACTGTAAAAGAATAGAAAACTTCGTTAATAAAACTTATCCAAATCTGTTTGGCTGGAAATAAAAAATAAATTTTAATTTTTACAAAAATAAATGTGGTCTTCTGCATATATTTCCACACGACGATTTATCGTATATATATATATATATATATATATATATATATATATATATATATATATATATATATATATATATATATATATATATATATATATATATATATATATACTATATATATATATATATATATATACGATATATATATATATATATATATATATATATATATACGATATATATATATATATATATATACGATATATATATATATATATATATACGATATATATATATATATATATATACGATATACATATATATATATATATACGATATATATATATATATATATATATACGATATACATATATATATATATATACGATATACATATATATATATATATACGATATACATATATATATATATATACGATATACATATATATATATATATACGATATACATATATATATATATATATATATACGATATACATATATATATATATATATACGATATATATATATATACGATATATATATATATATACGATATACATATATATATATATATACGATATACATATATATTTATATATATATACGATATATATATATATATATACGATATATATATATATATATATATATACATATATATATATATATATATTCGGCCGTCCAAACGGCCGCTCATGTCTTAGGACGAGTTGGACGGTCTGGGTTTTCGACACGACGATTTATAGCCAAGATCAAGCTAACTAGTTTTGCCATATACGGGGAGGAATACAAATATTTCTCTTCCCATTATAAGTAAATATTATTTAAATTTTACCTTAAACATGTTTTATTTAATCTTTCCATTCGTTTTGTAGTTGAAATTTGGTTTAAAAATGATTTTCTTATCAACATTTAAGGGGCATTATTTCTTTTGGAATAATAAATCTCTTACCTTCAACTGCACAGAAGGTTAGGTGTTCGTCAAGTACATACTTTACTGGGTTCTTGAGGAAGTCCCTACGCACCCCGATAACTTTGTAAGGAAATGTCCACAAGTTTACATAGATCTATCTATCGCAAAGTTATCATGTCCAATTGAATAAAAGGGATTACAGCGCCCCTAGCGGAGACTAAAAAAGTCGGAATGATGACCTGGGCTACAAAGCGATATAGACGATAAAAGTCAACTGCAAAGTTGTAGAGGATTATCTGAAGAAACGGAATCGATATTAGGAATACGCGAAAAGCATATATGAAATATGTTAATTCATACTTATTTGACAACTCTCTACGACTGTAATTAGCTTGGCTCATCTATCTCGCTTTGTTGCCATGTTTGCTAACCTAACTTTATAAAGTATTTGCTAGGAGCACTACAATCACTTTCACTCGATCAATCATCTTCACTTTACTATAGATATAACTATATACTACTTTATTTGATTTACTATAGATATAACGTGCACACGCATGGACCTTTCATTACAAATGTATTGGGATGTTATAAATACTTTTCTCTCTCTCTCTCTATATATATATATATACAAATCCTGTATATGAATGATATTAGTAAGGAAGCAAAAATTCTATAGATTAATTTTTCTAAATGATAACGTTCGGAGAATATATGTCTAATCAAACAATAAGAAACAAGACATGTTCTAAAAACTAATTTTATTACAAAACAAACACACAAAATGCAGCATTCAGAAACACATAGTAACTGCTCAATAAATAGAAAAAACACCCTAAAACACACGAACACAAAAGAAAACATTTGCTCTCAACAATTCCCAAAACCTTTTCAAACGAAAGAGGCTTGTCATGGCATTTTAATGCGTCCAATTCGCGTGGAGATTATTCTGTGGTTTTCTTTTTCCACTAAAGTTTGGAACTTTGGAAAAGCTCAATTATAATTGAGGAAGTAAAGAATATAAGAAATGTTCTTCCTGGCAGTAGTTTGTTTCATTAAGAATTAAAGTAGCCAATGGTGTATTGTTCAAAAGTGTATGTTGTTGAAAAATATATATAAAATTAATATCTTTCTTTTAAATTATATTTATCTAAGATTCAAATATTGAGTTATATATTTTGATAATTTACTTAAAGGAATTCAAATTCATTATATATATATATATATATTTATATTAATTGTTTTAATATTTTTGGGGCATATTTTTAATCCGTGGATGGATTTGAAAGTCTCTGGACCTATGGACGTAACAGGTTCTATAATCCGAAGAATTTGAAGAAATTTAAACAAAATTCAATATATAATAAGCATGTGTAATGTAAAAGGGACATCAGCTACTGACTTTTATGTGACGTAGACATAGACGTAACATAACGTAGACTCTTTTATATAGATATAGACTCAATATGTTTCTACGCAATTCTGGGATAATCTTATTTTTAAATTAGAAACCTTCTAAAAGTTTCTGGTAGAAGACTTTATCGCATAATTTTCATGTGAATTATAATTTGCATCCCGTACTTAAAATGTAAGGGTTTTGTTTTTTCGATATTTAAATACCTAAGATATGAAATCAATTGATTAGTTAGTTATATTAAAACAGCTCAGCAATTGTTTAATTACGAGTGTTTGAATTAAATTGGTGGCAAGAATTCTGTCATATCTATTATTACGAATTCTATTATTACGAATCTATTTCTCAGAATTGGCAATAGATAGAGCTTAGACGATGATTGATGTGAATTAAGCATCAAATTTCAGAGGATATAGGGGGTTATCTATTTATATTTTCTGTTTAAAAATTTTGCTTGGAACATCTATTTCAAAATTGGCTATAAATTGAGAGAGCTACAGACTAAAATGATGACAGATGTGGATTCAACATCAAATTTCGGAGGGGTAAAATGCTTCACCAATGTTCTCCACTTCTAGTTCTGGAGATGTCAATTGATGATGTTTTTCTAAAAACGCACCAAACTTTGCAGAAAGTGTGCGTAGAAGAGTACAAAAATGCTTAACTGTTCCGCCGTAAATGAAATGAACACATCTCTTACCACCAAATGACCGGTCTTTCTTAATTTTTTTTTTAATTTTTGAATTTGAAACTTTATATTTTTAACAAGTTCATGTAAAATATTAAAAAAACCAAAGTGTATGTCATTTACATTTCGATTCACAGATTCCTGCAAGTGATATGTTGGCATTTGATGCATATAAAAGAAACATAATCCGATTGTTTTCACTAACAACTTGCACAAATTTTGTTAAATTACAAATTTTATTGAATTGGTTTACCAACCTAATAAAACAAAACAAAATATTTTCCCGTACCAGTGTCTTATAGTTTTGCTATTTTCACATAAGGTTTTACACATTAATAGGAAATACTTTCTAGAAAATTGCAAATCAAATTAAGCCTTCCGTTTGTCTGTACTAATAGAGAAAAATGCATTTTAGCATACAAAACACCATATACGCTGTAAATAATGAATTCAAGGTAGCATGGAACTAGTTTTCATGGCGGTTGTTTGAAGAGTTGGCAAAGCAATTTGAATCATAACCTTATATGCATTTTAAAAATAAGTCAACACTGTGCACAAAAGATTCAAGTTGTACAGATGACTGTACCATGCTGCCAGAGCTACACAGTTCGAAGAATTTTTCATCAAATATACCTAAGGGCATACTGTAACATCATCGGATTTCCATCCTAAAGTTTCATTTTGATTTTGTTCTTTCAAGAAGTCTAGAAGGGGCTCGAAGTATTCTAAGATTGGTCCCGCATCCATTTTGTTGGTTGCTCCACCAGTCATGATTTTCATGGCTTCAGACCAGTGTTCGGAGCTTCCTAATTCCATGACTTGGCTGCAAAGTTTAAAGAGATATATATTATGCATTTGTTGAGCATTTGCAAACAGTGTATGCTAACATCGCTGTAGAATTTACTAGACAGTAGGTTTTGCTAGCAAATAACTCTAGCAGATTAATGTAGTAAGTAGAATAATGCTAGTAGTTTTTACTATCATTATTCATCCGAAATATTTATTTAGGGCCTTAAGTTCGTTCTTCACTTCGGTAATATAATTTACCTAAAATTAAATAGTCAAAAGTTCTTTTAAATGCGCATGTAGCTATTTTTATGAGAGGGAACTCAAAGAAAAATATGGTATTTGTTTTATTAGGGGAAATTATCAGCATTTTTGAAGTTCAAGTTCCAAATAATTTCAGTGATAATTTTTGGGACTTCCATGTCCCGAGAGGATGAGTTTAATCGTACTGAAATTTAACAGCGTATGCGTGTAAAGACGTTTTACGTCAAACAGGTTATTAAGTCGATAAGTGTTGTGTTATGTAGTATGTAACATGAAAGTCTAGAGTTCATTCAGTGGAAATTATGTTTGAAATAATACAAAAGTTTTCAATTGTATTCTGGATGCGCATTTGTGGCACTCTCATGAGTTTTACATGTGGATAGCCCTGCCACTCAATCTGCTGCTCATACCGTAGGGTGAGCAGAGTGATCTGGGCCTTCCATATGTGGATAACCGAAAGGCAAAAATCCGATAATTATCCAAAATACCTGATATTGATCCCATACGAGTTTTCCCATATAGGACCCGTATGGGAAGTCTATATGTAGATAATCTGGGATTAAAATACGTTTGCTTCTACGGTAGATACAAACATGCATCAGGACTAGCCAACAGTTGTCTTTTATATCTCATAATAATTCAACATACTGTCCCTGGCAAAAATGTAATTATGCTATTGTTAATTATTTGAGGGGATAGTTGACGTTGAAATGAGCAAAAATCGACTAAAAAAGTTTATAATATATAACATTATTTTACACATTTAAAATTTGCTTACGGGTGGGACAACGTCCATCCCAAACGAAGAACCTGCTTGAACCTGCCCAACGAAGAATATTGCACCTGCTGCTCTATCAGCGATTTCCATGAATGCCAATGCCTGCAAAGGGGATCGAACTGTTTGGGATAGGGTATGTTGAATACCTGTCTTTTTGGGAGGTTCTTCGTTTGGGATGGATGCTGTCCCACCCGTGAGCAAAAGGTTGAATGCATTTTTTTCAAAACGGAATTTTCGAAGGTTTTACATTTTTAAAATGCTCCATGAGTCTTACGATTCGTCTGAGATGCATGAAATTCTGCAAGAAGATACCTTTCATACCTTTTAATGAAACTGGGTATGCATTTTATTATTGGACTTTATTAAGATAATTAAAAGTGAATAAAAACCTAATTAAATCATGAAAATTAAGTTTTAATGCAGACAAATATTAAAAAAAATTAACTTTTTAAAGATGAAAACCCAAATTTTTTAATAATGTGTTTTTGAGTGATCATAATGTAAAATTTATCAAAAATGTGAACAAATGGCACGCAAAGAGCATTTTCTAATTTTCGTTAAAAAAATTGAATTTAAAAAAAAAATACAAAATTATAATAAAATTGAAAAAAAAATAATAGTATTTTATATAGTAATGTTAAGAGGAATATTTATATAAATTTTCATGTCTCTAAGTCAATAAATAAATAAAAAAAATTCAACGTCCACCGTCCTCCTTAAAAAAGAAACATAAAGAAAGATTGATACTAACCTTAAAATTTGTCCAGCTTCTTTTGATCTATATACATCACATTTATACAGCGGTCCAGTGTGTCCAGATGCATCGCACAATACTTTGTGGAATTGGAACTGGATGACAAAGCTTACGAAATATCTAAATAAAAGGAAAAATGGAAATATTAACATCAAGATACAGGTTTTTCTTTTGAAGAGTTTTGCAAGCATAGAGTTACGGCCGCTGAAACGGATACTGAAAACCCTTGGGTCAGTTGAGTGGTCTAGGTCAACAAGAATAGAGCTAGGGTTTTTATAATTTTAAGGAAGCCCAAATATATTTTAATGTACATTATCAAGGCATTTTAAATGGTTTATAAAAACATTTCACTTTAAAATATAGGTGCAATAAAAATTGAAACTAATTTCAGTTGCATGTTTTTGTCTATATAAATACAACGAACCCCGTTGTCGCGAGTTACCTGCCCTAAAAGCTACGGAAGCTAGACTTGATCTGTTCGAGAGCATTCTATACGGAAATTTATCAGAACCATTTCATATTTCAAGACAAATAAGTGAAATAGTTGAACAACTAGACATGCAAAATTGCCTTACTCGTAATATACCTACTATTTTTATTTTCCCTGCAATACATGGTAATGTATAGGGAAAGTATTGGAATCATGTCGAAAATCGCAACTCGAGTTTTCGACGGATCTACACATTTCAAGACCTCTAGAATACGAAAAAACCATATTAAGCGTGACGTCTGTGTGTCTGTCTGTGCAGATTTTGTATCCCCTCTAACTAAAAAACTAATATACCGAATTTCACAAAATTTGGTAGGTAAGTCACTTGTGGGCGAGTTTGGTGCTGATTAGTTTTGGGTACGATTCGGGATAAAAGAACTCGCCTTTTTTTGCGAAATGACCCGCAAAAGCTTGTATCCACTCTAGCTGAAAAACTAATGGATCGAATTTCACAAAATTCGTAGATGAGTCACTTATAGGTTACACTGATGCTGACTAGATTTTGGTACGATTCGGATAAAAATAACCTGCCTTTTTTTGCAAAATGGCCCGCGAAAATCGTCAAAATCTGAACTAAAGAACTACGTATGCTGAAATATATCCATTAAATGCTTGTTTAAAACGTAATTTTTAGCGAAGAAGATAATAAGATCAACTCCATTACACTAGGACTAGCCGTTCTCGAGATATTTTAGTTTTTCATTTTTTCTCTACGTCACCTTTGAAAATAAGTCCGGTTACCGAATGAGAACGAAAATTGAATTAAAAGGGAAATAAATTTAATTAAAATAAAGAGAACGTGTATATAAGTCTACAGTGAAAGCCATGTGCTGTCCACATCAGATTTTTCTTGTAAGAATCAATTTGCTCCACGAATTGACAAATTATATGCGCTTTTACTTGTTGAAAGCAATCCTTCATGAGTTTCTGATTCTAATCTCATAAATTTTAATTAGGGTAATCAATATAAAACAGAAATAAGTAAATTTTGATATTTTCTAAGATCATTTCAAAATAAATAAAGAAAATACAATGAGCATATATACACACCAGAGACGTCACAATGAACCCCTCAATTAAAATGGGGACGTCTATGTGGGAAAGGGGAATTTGACACATGTAATAAATAATACATAGATAAATCCATGAAACCCATTCTCTCGCCAACAGCACACGATCTTAAAAGATATTTATAAACTATGATGAGGTTACTAACCACGTCCCGTGGTTCACTGTTATTTGAGGAAAACCGGTGTTCTAATATACTGTGTATTCTATTATACTGTTTACAACCATTAATTAGAATGCTATATACCTAAAATGTTGCTTAATATATGTCTTTTCCTCATTCATTATCTCTAGTCAATATAACCAAGACCATATAAGTGAAGGAGTATCAAAACTTTATCTGATTATCTAAAAATTGAAGTACTGAGTAATCAGAACGGAAGACTGATAAATCATTTTGATATTTACTGAAAATTTCTTCACTTATATTCTCTTTATTGATAAAGATTCTTCCAGTAGCCTTCTACCAGTTGTTGTTGTTGAGACCCAGACCGTCCGACCTACCAGAAAGGTGTAAGGTAACTGTATGGACGGCCGGGAAGTGCCACCCAATTTAGACCGGAACCCAGTGGGGGTGGCATCCACAGGGACCGTACCCTCCTTCCCCTACCACCAACCTCTCGGAAGGACTTACGGACCCACATGTTTAACGTGATCGTACTCCGCATGAACACGGCGGCATTTGTGGCAGCGTGCAAATCTAGCGCGCAAACCACGGGGATACCGCACCCGAGATGGCCAACAGCACGCGGCGTTCCGAGGTGGTCACCCACAGCCTTCTACCAGTGTAAATGTTTATATAGCTATGATCCCCGACTATAATATCTGGTGCACATGATCGGCGACAAGATAATCTTGTTTCCACAGTTACGTCACAAATATTTACGATTGTGTTTATTTCATGTTTATAAGATGAAAACGGAACATCACAGTGCTTATTTCTGTGAATACAGACTAATTCACTATTGTGGTAAATATGTAAGTAACAATTATAACTCTTAATAAGCTTAATGAAAATATATGCAGACCACACATTATTATAATCGTTACCTGATGTAAGGAACATTGCCTGGAACATGGAATTTTGCACCTGGGTCAAAGTCTGTGTCTGTTCTTTTCACTGGGGGACATATGCCTTGGTATTTAAGCCTGTGAAAAAAAATAAAAATGCAATAATATAAAATGCATTTTCATCTTACGTCAAACACGTTTGATAATATTTCTCACAGAATAATTTATCATTAACTATCAATAGCGCGCTTTAATGAAATATTATACCCTTGTCGCTATACTGGCGAATATATTTCTAGTTTAATGTGCAAATATATTTTTACCTGAGCTCCCACCATTTGGTGTTCATTTCTTCTGCTTTAATGTCACCACTGAAGAGGCCCCACCTCCACAAATCGATGAGATATCCTGATGGCAAGAAGGCTACTTTGTCCAATGCGGTATGAAGCAGGAAATTTAGATCACCCTCTGCAATTAAAGGAATATTTTTTTTAAGATTATGACAAAGAACACCTTTTGCTTACATTATACTCAGTTTTAACAAATTACCATCATCTACATATAATTATCTTTTTGAATACATGCGCTATTAGTTCCGTTAATGTTTAATCGATTATTTTGTAATTATGAAGATGGTCTTTGTAAATTGTACCATTCAAAAAAGAGCAATCAAAGTAAGCCAATTATATTTTTGATTGCAAAGTCAATAGCTGAAAAAGTGCAAATTCTTACAAATACCTGATTCTGTGGCCATTGAGGGGAGCGCTCAGGAATTTGAGCCTGGAACAATATACAGCTGCACATCAAGTAACAATAGAATATGAAACCAAGGAGAAGTCTGGATTTAGTTAATTTTCGTTGCATACGAGTATGGATCATAGAAACAATATGTTCAATCACCGGGCTAGGCTGAGTGAAAGCTGATGGAAATCAATATTTCTGCCTCTGTACTCTTATTTTAATACGCAATGTGACTTATTAAATTTTTATGTTGATAATTTCACTATGGCCTGAATATACATTTTAGAATTCGGTTTGAGATAGGATGAAAAAATTGACGGTAAATGCAGATTCTTAATAACAGTGAAGCTTTGGCAGTTAGCAATTATACGTTTGCCATTGAATCATGATGTAAAGCCATTGGTTTGCTCATTTGTGCAAGGCAGTAAAAAGACATGCATGCACATACCATTCAGCTTTTCAGAATTTTTTCTATGAATTTTTAACATTAGAAATTCTAGAAAAGTAACTTTTATGTCAATCATTGAGACAATTTCGTGCAATTTCAGAACAATATACAACGCGAGACTGAAAGCGTTAGTAAATACTTCATTAAAAGGTATTCATTTGACGCTTTTAATCGGTGAAATTGGTAACATTTGGCTAAAGTGAACTTTAAAAGTTAAAATTCGTAGTTATGGATTTTTCTCATAACAAAAATATTGTTTAGATTCAGTTAAGTGTGTTTAAAATTTTGACATACAACAATTGGAATAAGACTCGATGAATGATAAAAAATACCAGAATGCGCAAAATTTTAAAATTACTGGAGCAATTGGATGGCATCAGCCCATCCTCTTCGACCATGGAAACGGGATTTCGAGTTGATAGTGCAGCAAGAAGCGTTTTGCAAGATGTCTGGGAAAATATTGGATATTGGCCTACTATCCCTGCAGGTTACAGCTGTCAATGTGTACCATATTACGAGGAAGTGTTAGCAAATTATATCGTTATATCGTTATAGCGTAACAAATGCACATATTGTCGGTCTATGAACGTAGCCTAAATATTTCGTAGTTCTTTAAACTTCGTAAACAACAAGCTTTGAGATAGAAAATTCAAGGGGACACAGACAGGCAAGTAAAAAGCAACACCAGAGTACCGTGTATAATATAAAAATGACGGAGACAGATAATGGTTTCAGACAGATGTAATTTTTCAAATATATGACGGAAGACCTTTTTAAACCATAGTTTTAAATAGTAGGAACTATACGTAAAGTTCTTGTCTAATAGCAGTATAGGTTTGAGACATATTCCGGGCAAGTTTTATAATGGCTCCAAAACATTGCTAATTGTCTGAAATTCGTTCAAAGTGTTAAAAAACTTGTGAAGAATTCGTGAAAAAGTGTCAACGATTTAAATAATTCCAAGTAAAGCAGTTAGCCGTAAATTACAAAAATAAAGAGCTAATTCAACAGTGTCAGATGTCTTAACATGTCTCCAAGAGGTCGTAGATTCTAGTGCTGGCCGGGTAAATATTTCAGAATTATTAACAAGGTCATAATTTAATACACATTCCATCTTGATGATAGAACTAATTTATCAAATTATATAATTTGAACATTGTACAGTGCATAAATCGTTTTATAAGTCCATGATAAGCAGATTGCAAAGTTGTGCCAAATTTAAGTTCCACACATAAAGATAGAATTACCTGGATCATCAGCAACTTCGTTTAACAGTCCAATGGATTCTAGATGTTTAGGTGTTGAGACTGAGAGTGCTAAAACGTCACCAATAGCCTCATGGAATCCTAGTAAAATTAAATTAAAAAATAATTTTAATACATTAAGAACTGCAATCTCAACAACATATATCGCCACTACTCAATAAAATCATAACTTTCATGATAGAACTGTTATGTGGGTGTCTTCCCTCTATTATATAGTTTATCTGTAATCAGATGTTTCTCCTTCTATGATTGATTCTTCATTTTACCCTTTATCTTGTACATCTAGTTAAGAGTTATTATTTTTTTTAACAAATTTCAGTCTTAAATTATTAATATAACATGGAAGTTATCTTCATTTAAAAATAATCTTTTTGTTGATTGCCAATTAAGCAGACTGACTAAGATATGATATTCACATAAAATTCATTTTCGAACGCATATTTTTACACTAGGAATAATAACTCCGGTCGCCCATCTTGCTGCTCCATGTCCTCGAACGAGTCGGACGACCTGGGCTTTCGACTAGGAATACTAAAATACTGATTTCGGAATTATAATCTATGTGATTCAAATTTATTTAAGCAATGATATAATTAATTTTATCATATAATTTACCGAGTTTTCCCTATTTTTAATGCATCTTGAACTCATGCGTGATTTTTATATAAATACTAGTTAGGATGCCCAGCTTCCTTCAGGACTACTTTAGAATTAAATTTGATAATGATTTACATACGATGCAATGTAAGCAAAATACAAAAACATAATTTCATCTTTACAGACATTTTATTATATTTCAAATAATTAAAATGATAATAGTTAAATTATTTATATATATTTTTATAATGCAATATAACCTTCATATATAAAAAAATCAAAAATATTTGTATGTTCTGGTATATCTACAAGATATGTAAATGTATAAAAGCATATGTCTCACTTTTCTTAAAATGATGTTTGCTACTGTTATTATGCGTAGGAAAACTTTTGAACAAATATCCAGTGAATAACTCTTGTAGATTTTTTATTTAATTTTAATTAACTTTTTGCTTACGGGTGGGATAGCGCCAATCCCAAACGAAGAACCTTTCAAAAGGACAGATATTTAACATATCCTATCCTATCCCCTTTGGACACCAATGTCCGCAAAGGGGAGTCGAACTTTTTGGAATAGAGTAAGTTAAATACCTGTTTTTTTAGAAGTTCTTCATTTGGGATGGACGGTGTCCCACCCTTAAACAAAAGGTTAATGTCTAGTTGATTTATTTGTTATTTCTTGGACGGCATACGGTATATTATTTTCATAGTTCTATCCATTCGAAGGTATTTTTTAACAGCTGTCAAATAAATGTCAAATTATTAACGAATGTTTTATTAATTAGTTTCGATTAATTATTAACCACCATGTGTAACTAAATATTATTAACTATTGTTGATATTTAATAAATTATCATACAGCATCCGTGAAATATGTCAGGATCTTTGATTTTGTGTTTCATCAGCGGACTGTGAGGCTTACACTTATTAGCTTTATAGAAAATCCACCACTGGAAATCTATATGGTATGGAATACATGATTTTTGTGCAAACATAATACCAATACTCATTGATTTGATATAATTTTCGACAAATAAATTTAGTTGATAATTTAATAGATATCTCACCAGGATTAGCTCCCTCTCTAAAAACATTGGGTTGTCTTGAGTACTGCAAGAAATACTGAATGTGTCCCATTTCGTGATGTACTGTTATCAAGTCTTCCATTGTTATGTCCGTACATTGTTTTATTCTGGAGAATAGAAAATACAAAAATATGGTTAAACTAATATATATGGCAGACGTACTATAGCTGACCTGATTTCATGTCAACATAGTAAATTGTGGGGATCAGTTGAGCTGCTATTGGCACATTCTTATCAATGTCAATTGCTTCTTAACGGCATGGGGGGTCTATCCTTATATCCAATTAAACAACGTGTCCTAGATAAATCATCTTCGATCTCTCCTCATTTGATCTCCATTTTGAAGGAAGTCTCAATGACATAGGTCATTTCTGGCTCCTCCTAGATAGGGTCACTAGATTTGGCATGAAATTAGGTCAGCTATAATACGTTTTCCAAAAGTTCCATACATCTATTTATACGTCTATATTTTACGTTTGGTGATAATTTTGACAATTTTAAAAACAAACCTGGCCCAAACTCGCCAACTTGGCGAGTTTTTAGAAATGTTGGGTATAAGGCTCCTCAATATACCGATAACTAAATATTTCTATTATCGATAATTTAATATCTCTGAAAAGTAAATTTTATTTCTGATAACCATATTTCTTCAGGGAAATTATTAATTTAATATTTTTGATTTAAAATGTAGTGAATTTAAATGTTCGTTGGACAAGTGCGTTTTTCAGAGGATCTGGAGTGCGTTTTGTTGCAAGTTTTGTTTGGAAAGTTATATAGTAATTATGTTTTGTTATGGGTTAGTATGTCAAATACTAATATTGATTGAAAGAGGTGCTAGGTTCGTGCTTGTTCGCGCTTGTCCGCACATTTTAGAAGCTCAGGTGCTACAAACCGGTAGTTAGGTTGAAGGACGTAATTCACATAACTGTATATGGGTATTGTCATATGACGGACCTAATACCTAGTTTCTATATAACATAATACATTAAAATCATATAATTTTAAAGTAATTTCAATGTATTTATATTAATTTAAATTTATGTGTTAGCACAAAAAAATGAAATATATTAATTTTAATTATTAACAATAAAGGCGTTAACTTACTAGAAGCAACAACATCCAAAAATATCGTCTAATCTATCGCACTTGATATTTGGTCCATACGTAGAAAAGGCTTGAAAATGACGAATAGGATTTTGCTATTCCCATAATTAGAAAGTACCAAAGATGCGTTAATAGCATTGACGGTATATCGCCTCACCTCTGCCAGATATTAGTGAAAATGGATTTTTAAACTTAGGGTGTTAGAAATTATTTCTCGCACACTAATTTTTATTCGTTCTGCAATTCTTGAACCTTCTGCAGGGTAATAAAAATTTATTCCCTTTGAAAAATGCATTCTAGAGCACAGTTAAAAATGACAACTAAATGAAAGGAAACGAAATTATACCTGTAGTCCCTTCCGTTACAGAAGTCCCAGGCAGATGCATGGCAGATGATTTCTCTGTCCTTTGGCTTTTCTATGAGAGAGTGCTTCCAAAATGGTTCTGGCATTGGTTTTAGACCCAGGGATATGAAAAACTCCTCTGATATTTTGAACATCTCAAGTGCAGACATATTCTGGAACATAAATAATGTCACTATTATAATAATCGTGAATACGCGATGATGGACTAACAATTAGTGAAATAAAAATGTTTCTTTAGTAAAAATTGCTAAACTTCGTATAGAGTGATTTATTTAGAAATAAAAGTAATTTTAAAAAATAATTTAACTACATACCAATCGATAGGTGCAAATTTTAATTTACAGTTAATGCTTAGATAATTTTTTAAATTTATTTCCGTAGCCTATTGTATTTCGAAGCTTCTTAACAAATTGCAAATAATATATAAAAATATAATTTTAGAAAATAAAAGCAAAATATTCTGCATTAAGCTGTTTGCCTTCAGTCGTGAAGAAAAAGAACAGAATTTTATTTCTATCTCAATTTTTGCCATCATTTGCAAAAATAACCTTTTAAATGAATCAGAATTTGATATTTAATATACGGAAATAATAAATAGAAATATTGAAGATGGGATACACATTTTATAAATGAGAAATGTAATGCTTTTCTCTTAACTACCGCCATTTTCTACATGATTTATGCTTTTAAATATTATTACTGCATGTTCTTTTCTCCATAAAGATATATGGTATTTATAAAAGGAAAACAATTTAATTGAGCTAATATGTTGACTTTCAATTTTTAAGGAAATAAACAATTTGTGATTTAGCATCTGTAAAACGAATAAATAATTTTGAATTTTGTGCACGTAATATCATTTGAGATAATTAAGCTATTTTCAAAACGACGGTATTATTATTTCAATCAGGTAAAAGAAGCATATTGCAAGCGTCAAATGTGATTTACGACAAAGGCTTACATTTATTATTTTTCTTTATGATAAAATATATGAAAATAAAAAATATTAGAAACAAATGGTATTGCTTTAATTGTTATTTTATATGTAATGTGTTTTTAAAGCAAATATCATCATTTATAAGACACATTACTCTGTGCACTAAAACATTACGTTTGTTTAAATGATACTTAAATATATTTTAAGAAAAATACAACATTATTCTTATTATTAACTGGATAGATATTTTGTATTAGAAATTGGTTAACACATTATGTAATGTTCCAAATATATTACAGTTCTTGAATTATTTACAGTAAATCCGGTATTCTTCATCAAAATTCATTGGTTTAGATGACAGTGTTTTTATTTAAATATCAATTAGAAAATGTTCATAAACAATTTTTTCCTTCTGACTGCTGATAGGAAAAATTTGAGCAATAAATACTTCGCTAGATAACAGCATATAACTTTTGAATAGAGTATCTATCGGTTTAAGCATAAAGAGCATTCTTCATCGGGATGATAAAGAGCATTCTTCATCAGGATGAATCAAACATAGCACCAGTACCAACGAGAGCAAGAACACGTCCTTTTTATAGAAAGAGTACCCGTTTGACAAGGGCAGGAACTAGTCTGTTTTAATTACTGAGAATCAGTACCAACGATGTCCGAGACACGTTTTATTGCAGACACGTCATTCCCTATTTGGTATCTGGTGTTCTGTTTAAAATATCGTTACTAAAAGGGCGTTTTAATGATTTTGAAACCTGTTGATATTTTATATTCCGTTGTCTAGCGAAGTCTGCTGTTGTCTAAATAAATATGTTGTTATCTAGCAATGTCTGCTGTAGTCTAATAAAGTATGCTGTTGTTTAACGAATTTCTGATTCCTACAGGATATTGGATGCATATTTTTAGAATGTGATTACTTTGAAGCAAAACAAACATATTTTTCAAAACAATCTTCATATATTAGTTACATTTGTGAAGCCTATTGTCGTCTATCAGCTCTGCCATTTATATACAGTCAATTCTTCCTTTACTAGTATAACTATTTCTATTTCGTTTTCCAAAGAATTAATTTTGCTTTTGATACCCATTGATACCATTTTAATTTAGTTATGTGAATTCATAACAAAGTATTCTCTTCACAAACACAATTATTTAGTTTATACGGAAGTCATGGGCTGAACATATCAACATTTATCAATATGTACAAAATAGGGTACATTCATGCAGATAATTCAATTCCCACTTTGTAAAAAAAATCATCTTTCAAGTTTCTGTATACCAATAAACTCTTTAAAATTACCTTTGCTTCCATGATGGGTGTAACGTCCACTGAAGGTTTTCCCGGGAATGGTTGCATAATGTCCAAGAGTGAAACCCAAGACTGTGCCCACATATTACCTGGACAAAAGAAACCACAGTAAATCATCTGCTTTTTATACCACATAAAATGACTAACACGTTAATACAGGGTGTTGTTTGACCGGGAAAAAGGTAATCAGGGTTTGAGACTAAATATTTTATTGTATTGTAAATGATTTCCTAGTAAGGCAATCTTCATTCTTACTCAAACATCATTTTCAATGAACTGAGAAAGTTAAAAATCTAGAAAGAGATAACTTACCAGATCTTGGGTAGAAAGAACAACTTTGAAGATTTTGGTTTGATTGAACTTATGCTAATGGAGTGAGAGGTCATGTGTGGTATGCGGAAATTGGTGATTCAGTTGTTAAGGGTGTGTTACAGAAACAAAAGACTAGCATATAAAATGAAAAACTAATTCTGTTTATTGAATCAATAAACTGGGTAGTATAATTTAATGCTCGCACAAGTGCTTGAGTTTGTAGTTCATAACGGAATTTTTGCGATCCGTCGATTACATTTTAACTAATGATGGTAAATTTTAATATTGTAATAATTATGAATTTATTAAATGGATAACTAAGATATTTAGAAGATAGAAAGAAAAACCAATAAGTGTAAAATTACACGCGGTTAGTTCTGCGTACTAAATTAATGAAATTTATAATATAAAAATTCAAAAAATGATTGATTTTGCTCCTTATTAATGTACAAATTAATTCAATTTGATATGTTTAACATAAGTAAAATTGCACAGTATTTATTTTAACACTTTTTGCCAGGTACAGCATATATATTACCCTACCTTTACAGATATTCCATAAAATCATAAATTTTTGTTTAATTTTCAATTATTAAATTTTAAGTAAAATTGTTTTCGTTCAATAATGTAAAATTTAAGAAGCATTAGTATAATTTATAATATAAGCACCTTGATTTATCTGTCCGTTACCCAGAGATAGATAGATAATATCTATCTCTGGGTAACGCTTGGCAAAATTTTGATGTCAAAATTGACGGAATATCATCAACCTGGCGAGATTTTTTAAATGTTGCCAAATTGACGAAAATGTCGCCAAATTGATAAAAATGTAGACAAATTGGTAAAAGTCCCGACTAATTGATGAAAATTCAATATCTTGGAAATAATATAACAAACAACTATATGAATAACTCATTTCTCCGCCAGTCCGTAATGATTGGCGAGAAACTTGGCGTGATGTAGGAAACTTGGTGACTTTTTTAAATATTGCCTAATTAGTGAAAATGTCGCCAAATTGATAAAAATGTCACCGAATTGATAAAATAACGCTAAATGGGAGGCAGTGCTTAGCAAATTTTTAATTCCGTCATATGATGGGTATACCTTCTAGTTTTCAACAATTCAGGTGTTAACTATGAGCGTGATAAAGACTAAAGAGGGTGATAAAGACTGTTCGTAAAAGATGATGTCGCATTCCAGCTATATCCTTTAGAATTTGCAAAAAATATTTGGTTCGGTTATAAACACAACTACCTATATATTTGTGCTCTTGTAACTCACCAAACAGATGTGCTGGAATCGGACCATTTGGCTTGATTTTCTCCGGCCCGTATTCTAGAATCAACCGTCTTCGCACAAAAGCGTGCAGATGTTCGTAGAGGGGCTTTAGTTGATTCCATAATTTTTCCAAATCGGATTCAAAAGTTTCACTTTCGTAGGCCTCTCTCCACATGTCTCCAGTGTCAGCAAAACCTAAAAAATATTTCGATTAAACTTTATTAAGTTTTCGTAATAAGTAGTAATATAACAGTTGGTATTATATAACAATTTCGTAATAAGTAATGATATAAGTAATAATAGTAAGTTGAATTTATGCATAAAATTGACTAGATGGTATTTTACAGATAATTTTCATTGCAAATATAAAAAGAGATGAATGGACAAAAACATATTGCGCAAGTAGATAAATAGATACAGATATGACAAAATGTATATTACAGAAGAGTAATATTATAGCAAAATCAATGATAGGAAGAGTGCATAATCTCAATACAACAAACAACATTTGTGAATCGGTTTCGCATATGCTAGCGCTTATCAGCACCGAATAACCGCGAACTGTAAAGCTCTCAAGATAATATGGTATGTGCCACAATTTTGCAAGCCTATAGTGTAACCACCAAAGACAGACGTAATGCTGTGAATTGTTTTACATCTAAGAAACGCTAGAGAAGACTACTATTCAAGATTTATAAATTCAATATTTTAAATTACAAATTATATATATATATTTTTTGTATTTATTCATCCTCTCAAACTGTTGTTTTTTGACAAAACTCTACATTTTAATTCATATTTTATGTATTTTTATTGCCCAATAATAAAAATCCATGAGCCATCTACATTTTTCAAAAATTGAGGCAAAATATATTTTTATGGAAAACTATAGAAAACAATACTAGAACCTAGAAAACAATGGTGGCACAATATTTAAACTTCCAATTTTCACAAGGCTGCATGCATTTTAAAATACTCAATTACTACTTAAAATCAAGTGCGTTTTGAATCTCGAGTTCAAATTATATATATATATATATATATCAAATCATGGACCAAAGACCATCAGATAACAGTAATATTTTTTAATAACAATAATTCGTGGAAAACCAACATAATTTACATAACTGAACTTACGAACTTACACAGAAGTTACACAAAACACATAAATTATACGATAATGCAAACATTTTCGCTTTTTATCTTCCGATGCTACGCATTTGCATTATTTTTTATACAATGTCTTGCTTGTTTATAATTTTTTTTTTAATTTGGTATATAACTACGTAGGCCAATTCTTAACCATGATTCCAAATGTTCGTCCGTTAAAATGGTAGTTCATTTAGATTTTACTATATTCATTTACAAGAATGCGGACTCTTACAAATATGTAAGACCATACTGCCTGCACGAACGTTTAGAACATTTTTTGAAATTTAAATACTTAGCTTTTCTTTAAAAGCTCCTGCTCTGATGTAAATATAATTTTGCAATGCGATAAGTTATGATTCAATTGATGTAATAATATACATATTAAAATTTTGTAAAAAAGTTTTCTGCAAATATTTCTATAAGTGGTTGAGCTTAAAATGATAAAAATATTACTATGGAAGATAGAACAATAATTATTACGTAAAATCCACGATAAAATGAAATAAAACGGAATTAACCGGAATAAAAATAATTAATAAAAATTCAATCAATCGATCGCGATTTATGTTAAGAAAATAGTTGTTTCGGAAATGACGGTTAATGAAATGAAATGAAGTGAATGTTATTGTTTGTCATTGGTTCACTGTAAATTTTTCACAGACCTTCATATTCAAGTTTTTCTAGTTTCGCTTGGTTTTCTCAGTCGCATTCAGTGCATCCGTTCAAATGTTTATTTAGTCATCCACGGAAAAACCACATTTTTGAAACAATACTGAATCCCAAAACGTAGAATTGCTGCATATCAATAGAAAACAGCACGACATTGTTTGCATTTGAAACGGAAAACTCTGTAAAATCATTAACCTAGATCTGTCAATGAATATGTCTCGTTTTGGAACATCCCATAGAACCGGCATGGTAAACATGAGAGTCGTACAACCTTCCCAACCAAGAAGGACTTCAACAAATAAAACATTCCTTTGTTCGCAGAAGGCCTTCCAAAGCAACAAAAATTGACCGATGAAGCCGCAGTTCGTGTTTGAATTATAAATTAGATAGACAAACGTGGGTGCCGCGACAGCATACCAGATCGACGCGGACAAACGAAGAGTGTGACAATCGAAACGAAACATTGCTAAACAAAATGATTGCAAAATGGCTAATGTTGAGATAGTTTAGAACAATAAGATACCGGGGAAGGCTCATAAAACATCTTTAATCTTTATAATCAAATAAAGCTCCATGAAACAGTAGCGTCCATCGACATCCATAGATTATAGATAAAGTTATGCGAGATTGAGACATTACCGAGCATACAGGTACTTTGATGGACTAGTTAAACTAACTTTAAATCATGTTGCCTCTGTCACAACTGGCATCGGTGGACTAATTTTGCTCTTAATATAGAGCCCTGATGAATATACGATATTGTAGTATCAGTAAGTAAACTTTCTATCAAAGTACCACAGTTTGTTAATAAGTATCGCACTTAAATAAGTACCACACTATAAATAAGTACCACATTTTGTTAAACAAAATGAAACTTCTTAAAAAGAAGTTTTAGCTTCATTTTTAAGAGTGTGATTCTCCCTGTCCTTGACAGGCTTATTAAATACATGTACTCCAATGAACACCAATCTTTACATCGATTTATTCGTGCAAAATATTAGCTGATATTGATTTTAAAGAAGAACAGGTAAAAAACAAAGTGTTTGGCCTTCACAGCTTCGTGGATTTCCAACATTTGCATATTTTATCTATAGTTAAAAAGAGCCATGAATAATTCACACAGCTACCCTGTACAATTCACATATACAGTGTACAACTCACATAGTGTATTCCTAGTTATAAATTTTATCACATTTATTAGCGTCCAACCATTCCAATTTACAGGAAACTCGTTTCTCATACAATAGAAATTATCTTATGTGTTTGTTTCTTGAAGTGAGCAGAGTTATTTTTAAGGAGACTTTCACAGGGAAATTGACTGCTGCATAAAATAATTCCGTTGCACAATAAAAACGAATGCGATGAAAAAAAAACACCCAATTTACAGAAGCAGGTCGGTATCTTTCTCAACCCTCACAATTTCTAGCACAATTTTAAACGTGTTCTGCGGTATGAGGTGACGTGACCCCACATTTACGAACAGTATATCACCATGGGAATGTTCCGTAGTTATTATCTTATTTTGAAGATGCTTACTGAGATATAATGAGAGTAATTTATTTTATTCATTTTTATTATTTTGCGTTTCATGTTTTATTAGAAGGATATTTCTCTCTTTATTGAAAATAGAAATGTAGCTGACTTCGCCGTCGCTGTATCGCAAATTTCCCGTTCTTCCAGTTTCTCTGTCTTTTCACAAAAATATTAGAATACAGAAATTAAAAATTCCGAGCATTTGTAGAGAAATGTTAGGAACACACGCTGAAATAAACTGTTTTTTAATTCCAACTCTATTTTATAAAATATTTCATGTCAAAATTAAAGGCAGAATATTTGAGCTGCGAGTTTGCGTCCTACACAGACTAATCATAACAGGCCCACAAATATTTGCTGACATGTACCTACAGAGTTAAAATTTCGTATAAAAGAGTCTCTTTTTTAACGCTTTCCAACATAGTTGAAAGGTGTTTATGACTTTGTTCATTCTGTCTGTCTGGCTGATCAGGTTATTGAGACGGGCTATGTGACATATGGGAATGTAAATGAATAATAGCATCCCATTAGTTTTGGATTGAACCCGAGTTAGAAAAGTGAAACACATTGAACCCTATGGGACCTAATTTTTCGAATACTTTTTAAGCAAAGTTTTAAATTGGCAAATTGCTTCAAAAATTTTAGAAGATATTCAAATTATCCCATAAAATATATAAAAATGAATTTCAGAAAAATATGTTTGGTATTTTTTTAAATAGAAATTAAAATAATAATTACACTCATATAATATGAAGAGATCACGTGATACACTTCAAAATAAATTATGGCACCCATATTTTTCCGCAGTGTCAAAATCGTGATTTTTTAAGTTATTTTAAATTTGTATTTAGTGTTGCACCAGTCCTAAAACAGCTTTATTTTTGCGTTTCTTCTGTTCATCTATATTCTGCGCCAACGCAATTATAATATTTTTTGAGTTTAAATGATCATCAAACTTTGATTATTTCAACAACGAAGCGTAATTTTAATGGATGCAGAATGTAAACAAGTGATTGTAAGATGATTTGTATAAGAACTGCTGGATTTTTTAAGCAAAATTATTTAACTCTGCAGTGTGGAATAAAAGTGCATGAATGAAATATCCACTGCTTTTACATAGAGTAAATTTGAAGAGACATGGAAAGGAAATACTTCGAAATTATCCGTTTTCTCCATTTAAACTTTAATTTGGCTTAAACCAGTTCGCTCATTGAGCATCAGCATGTAGGAGGCGCAGCCTCTCAAAGTGGTAAGCGAGTTACGGCTTGTTACGTTTGTTGCGGAGAGTTATTTTGGGGCAGCGTAGCGATCAGGAGCAGTAAAGTAGAATACCCCTAGTAAAACATAATAAAGCAGTATCGCAACAAGTTACATATTGTTGCAAAATGTTATAGTTTAAAAATACCAATTTTTACTTTCTTTACACATAATAATTATAGGGACAGTATTGTGACGAGATCGAAAATCTTAATTCCAGTTTTCGACGAAACAGAATACAGCATATCAAGCTCGAATCGAAGGTTTTTGAAGTGAAGTATGCGTGTGTGTATGCATATTACTGTGTGTGTCCATGAGTCTCTGACATCGATAACTCATAAATGAATGGAGCGTTTTAGCGTATATTTTTAAGAGTAATCTTACAATCAGTGAAAACTACCATTTTCCTGCACTATTGCTTTTAAACGAAACCGAATGTTCAAAAGACACTCCCCCGAATTCCCAATAGCTTTCTGAAAAAAATATCAACAAAAGATTTTTAAAAATGAAAAATCAATCTACTGTGGGCTGAGCAGCACACGGCTTTCTCTACATTGTGCCAGGACTTCCCTACATTATGCAACGCCTTCCCTACATTATGCAAGGACATCACTCCATTATGAAAGGACTTCCCTACATTATGCAAGACCCACGGCACAGTTATTTAAACGCTGAAAATTACTTGTAAAATTTGGTGGTTTTCTGGGTGACAACATGTAAAACTAGTTCGTACTAATTTAACTTTCTGCAAATATAATTTGACAAATGGAAACAATTGTAGTATCTTTTAAACAATATAGTCCATATATATTTAAATATTTTAATTATTAAATCATCAATCTATCGTCATTTTTGACAATTGGGCAACATTTTCATCAATTTAGAACCATTTTCAAAATTTTCCGAAATGACGACATTCGCTGAATGTATCGCCTTTTATAGATATTTACATAAAGTTGCATTGCAGTTGGAAAGTGTTTCATAATCAATGCTTTATACATGATTGATCTTTCTTGGTATTTATGTATTTATTTATTTTATTGTGTGTGTGTGTGTGCGAGTCAGGGATTTTGTTTAATTTCCCACGCTTTTACTTTATAAGTACAGATTACAAATTAGCGAATTATTACATGAAAGTTTATAAACAACTTTAGAGCTATTGGGCACTTTGCCATAAAGGGACAGTGTAAAACGTTAGATTTTTTTCATTTTTATGCACATATTTCTCCCAGTTTTCAAAATAATTTAGACAAACTTTTCTAACGATTGAAAAATTATTTTCAATTATAAATATGTGTCAATAACTAACGGTTCAAAATTTATGAGCCAGTTCAGTCATTTCAAAACATCATACACTAACCATCATTGTTTCGATAATTACCATTATTTTTCGTAAGGAATAATGCTATGAAAATTTTAATATTCGAATTATAATTATGAGATTTATTAAACATTCAGGAGGTTTTAGAACATATTTATTGCTAAAAATCTCGAATTCAAATGTTTTCTTGAAAATAATGAAGTTAAATTAAGAAATGTGCTTATTAGGAAATTATGTTTTTTCTATTCTTGTATTGTATATAACTTACATTTTGCTTTGCTTTCATTAAAACAGCGATTTGAGGAAATAACCAATGTTTGGCATATTTTTTGACAAAAAGGCAGTGCCGTTTCTCATCTGACAGCAAACACTCAAAATATGCTTGTTGGTTTACCACTCACGCTTGTCTTGTGACCTACTGATATTCTTTTTCCTTTTCTCAACAGACATTTTGTTTCTGTGTTAATTGCAGAATACTTTTGATTAATTGCGGAATACTTCTGAAATTAATTACTTTGTGTTTCGCATTGTGTGGATTTCTAATCTATGTTTAGTTTATGTTTCCTTAAAAAAGGTTTCGTGTAATGGTGTTCGCATTCTTGGAGGTATTTTAAGTTGAAAGTAAAAAAACCGTACATTGGAAGTTTCCTTGAGATTATACTTTTCCAAAAGAACAGTAAGGAAAACTTAGTTATTTTCTGTTAGAAAACCAAATGTTCAATGAGAGTTTTTTTTTTATTTTTTAAATCAAATATCTTATAGGTCAAAAGTATAGATATTATACCAATAAGGTACTGTAAGGTTTATTTATATCCCAATTATTTGTACATTGGAACATGAGTGTTGGATACTTATGATACCATCATGACTTGGTCTAACTGACTTGATCTAACTGATTTAGTTTAACTGACTTGGTCAAACAGACTTGATCTAACTGACTTGATCTAACTGACTTGGCCTAACTAACTTGATCTAACTAGCTTGGCTTACCTAATTTTGCGAAGTATTTTTGAGGGTTTTCAATGTTATTCCACTCCGGCTTCAATCCACTAAAATTAAAATTATATTTAACATCTTGTGAACTCTTTAAATGTTAGACCATCAATGTTGTATAAATACATGCAACTTCTTTAGTAGTAGGATGGCCATTTTTAAATTTGAACATTTATATTTTTGGTCTATAAACTGTTCCGTGGCATAAAGAAAAACTTTAAAAGCGTAATAAAGCATAAATTAATGAAAAAATTAATGCAATATGCAGCTGTTTTGAGTATAAGTTGGATACTCTTCATCAGTAAAAAACAAATTAACAAATCCTCAAAACGATGAGAGGATCTACTGTGATCTTTTCAAATTCTTGTGTGATGGTCCGTCTTACACTGAAGAAAGGGATTCAACATATTCTTGGAACGGCTGTAAGGTGCATTGCTTATTAATATGTGATTAATTCCGTTGCTTAAATTTCTTTTACCCTTTGCACAAAGTGTTATGACTTATTGAGGAGAATCCGCCCAATGCCTGACCAATGTAAATTATTCTGCAGCAACCGGTCCCCGTAAAAAGGTTAATAAACTCTTCGCCATCGCTGACGAAGAAAGAAGAACATCAGACTTTGTATGTTAGCGAGTAATGTCTGGCAATTTGGCTTCATGGTATCCTAAAATACGGTCACAATCTTGCTACAATAATCATCAGAAGAAGACGAATCTCATTGCTAGCATCCCTTTTTTTCACAAACATTTACAAAAATGGATTTTGTGCGATCGAGGTGTTCCATGAACTCACTGTGTAGACTCATGTTATTGAACTTCAGAGTACACAGAACCTTATCATAGGACAGAGGCATTTATAATTTCCTTTATTATGAATGAAATTGTATATTATGCACTTAAAAATCCATTAAAAAATCGTTGTAGCATCTGATTCCTGATTGGCAGTATCAACACTGGGAATGTTTGGAAATGTAAAATTGAAAGTTTTTTAATATAAAAACAATATAAAAACATAGTTTTTATATCATTACATATAACAATTTTAGGTAGCAACAATATAAGAGCCTAGTTTTATATAATTACATATAATAATTTTATATAATTACATAGAGTACAAACAAAATAATACACGTATCGGACTATAACGTGCTTCGAATGTCCTAAATATCAGGACATTTGACGCCTGTTCCCCAAGGTCCCCAATTTTCAAAGATCTCTAAACAGTATTCAAATTTGTGCATTTGGCGTGTTCACATTTATGATATTTGTAACCGTAATTTCTTTAAAATTTACAATAAAGTATGATTTTCAATTTTAACACACATTCAATGCTGCATGATAATAACAGTAAAAAAAATCTGATGTGGGCAATACATGACTTTCCTTATATAATGCAATGAATTTACTATTTTTACAGTTAAAAAAATGTTATTCTTATAGTAGATACTTATATCCTTTCGAATATATTGAAATTTCTTCAATTAGTCGTCATTTTCATTGATTTAGCGTCATTTTTATCTATTTGGCGAGATTTGTTTTACTTTGGCAACAAATAAAAACGTCCCCAAGTTGGCGCTATTCCGCCAAATTCGTCGCTAAAATCTCGCCAAGCCTTATGGATCGAGAAATAAGTTAGTCTTACAGCAGATAAATGACTATTGGCTTTCAAATACAAAAGTATTACTCAAAGTATCTTTTTTCATGAATGGAACGAGCTAGATCCACGAGAATGATGTCACCCAATTTATCGCATGGGATTACATATGAAAAGTGAACATGTTTCTCAATAGGAATTTTTTTTTTATTTTATACAACTTTTTGATACGTTTTTTTGAAAAATGTGCAATATCTCAAGAACGGTTCGTGTTAGAGCTTTAAAATTTATGTCAATCGTTTTCTAATGAAACATTACATAAGAAATATCTATTTGCGTAACTTTATTAGAGCTTTTGATTTTTTGACATTTTTTTCAATATTTTCTTCGAAAATTTAAGCGGGTTTTGAACATTCGATTACGTATAAAAACAATAGACTTCCAGTGTTTACGGATTGTTATTTTTGTACCAAATTTCATTTGAATCGGTCCATTCGTTCGTCAGTTATCGTCTCTCCACAGTCTCCCTGACACACACAAACATATTTTGACACACACATAGAGACGGCACTCGAAAAATGTTTGATTCGTGATCAGGGATGTTTGAAACGTGCTCTCCCGTCGAAAACTCGAATTCGAATTATCGACCTCGTCGCAATACTTTCCTTATACATTATGTATATAAGGAAAGTAATAATTTAACTTATTGACGGACTATTTACGAACTATTGACGGACCATTAGAGGACCACCTTTTGATAAAATTAGTCAAATTTTATAACATTCATCTACTTTTTTATTGGCATAAAATACTAGGAATTTCGCTGCATCCATTCCAACTCTACTATTTAGCTTAAATTACTCTCAATCATTTAATCTTCTTTTTTTCTAGGATCAACTCAAGACCTGCCTTTTTATACATACATTACTTATCACACATCTTGAACATTAGTCAACCTTATATTAAATTCAATAAAATCCACGTGTTTATCAAAACACTCAATCATAATAGTAAATAATTGCAGATTTTCAGTACTTTCATTATCTACGATTGTCATTATTTATATACACTGAAAAAATAACTCGTACGACAAATGATATATTCAACCAACATTTGACTTTCCGTGAAATATTGCGTTAAGCATTTTAAGAGTACTATACTTTTAATTTTTTTCTGATTTTAACGATAAATGTTTTTACATTATTATATTTCCCTTTCAATACATGGTAATGCATAGGGAAAGTATTGGAATCGTGCCGAAAATCGCAACTCGAGTTTTTGACGGTGCTACACCGTTTGAGACTTCTTGAACACGAAAAAACTATTTTTAGCGGAATGTATGTTTCTCTGTGCGTGTGTGTGTTTGTGAGTGTCTGTCTGTCTGTCTCTCGCTATCTGCAGATGTTGTATACACTCTAAGAGAAAACTAATTGACCGAATTTCATAAAATTTGGTAGATAAGTCCCTTATGGGTGACCCTGGTGCTAATTGGATTTTGTACTATTCGGGATAAAAGAACCTGATTTTTTACGAAATGGTCCGCAAAACATTGCATATCCACCCTAGATCAAAAAGTAATAGACCAATTTTCACAAAATGTGGAAAAGAAATCACTTATAGGCTAACCTGGTGCTGATTAGATTGTGCTACGATTCGGAAAAAAAATAACCTGCTTTTTTTTGCAAAATGGTCCTCAAAAATCGTTAAATCTAAAACTAAAAAACTACGTATTAACAAATATATCGATTAAATGCTTATTTTATACGCAATTTTTGATGACGAAAATAATAAGACAAACCCTATTCTAAGACTAGGCGTTCTCGAGATATTTTAGGATTTTAGCATTTTAGTAGCAGCACCTTTAAAAATAAGTCCAGCTACCAAATGAAAACGCAAATTGAATTAAAAATGCAAATTCAGTGTAATTTAAAATATTTATGACTGTTATTTTGTGCAATGGAACTCAATTTACTAAATTATGGAAGAAATAAGGAGAACGTGAAAATAAGTCTGCAGGGAAAGGCATGTGCTGCTCACATCAGATGTTTTATATATGTATATCCACTTTGTCCGTGTTTAGCATATTTTTATATATTGCCAAATTTCAATTTTGTACTGAACAAAGTGTTTACTGCTACATGTTAAAAAAAAAGGAAACGGCGTTATGAGTTACATTTCTTCATGGATAATAGGCGATTATATCCTCTGCCTACACCACAATCGGAAGGTAAAATATATATTTAGACTTACGTTATTTATTCCTAAGATAATATACGTATTTATTATTTATTAATAATATTATCATTTAATCATGACTCATCAATCCTTATTCTGAGTGCTTTGCTGATTATAAAACAATTGTTTTTAGCGCGATATAGTTTCAGGTTTACTTGCTAAAAAATTGTTACATCACATTTGATGTAAAATTAAATACAATTAATACAATTATAAAATTCAGATAAAAATGTGGGTAATTATACGCATAATTGCGTAATGGTGCGCAGTAGAAGTAAATATTACAGATCACAATCAAAACATGTTACTGAATTTATGGCTGAAGATTAACTATTTTTACTTTCCTTAATACATAATGTATAAGGAAAGTATTGTGATGGGGTCGAAAATTCGAATACGAGTTTTCGACGGGAGAGCACGCTCCAAGCATCTCTGATCATGAATCAAACGCTATTGAGGTGATGTCTGTTTGTGTGTGTGTGTGTGTGTGTTTCAGTGAGTCTGTCGAGGCGATATCTCACGAACGAATGGAGCGAGTTGAATGAAATTCGGTACAAAAATCCCAATCCGTGAATACTGGCAGCTTATTGTTTTTAACCGTAATCGAATGGTCAGAACTCCCCCCCCCCCAAATTTGCGAGTGAACTTTTGAAAAAACCATCAGAAAAATCAAAACCTTTAATAAAGTTACGCAAATAGACATTTCTTATGTAACTTTCCTTAGAAATTGATTGACATAAGTTTTAGAACGCTAGCATGAATTGTTCTCGAGATATTACACATTTTGCAAATAAATTTATCAAAAAATCCCATAAATTAAAAAAAATATTAACTTTTGAGAAACATGTTCACTTTTCATGTGTAATATTATGCAATAAATTTGGTGACATCATTCTCGTGGATGTAGCTCATTCCATTCATGAGAAAATATACTTTGAGTAATACTTTTGTATTTGAATGCCAATAATCATTTATCTGCTATAAGAATAACTTATTTCTCCGTCTATAACGCTTGGCGAGATTTTGGCGATTAATTTGTCAGAATATTGCCAATTTGGCGACTTTTTGAAGTGTTGCCAATTTAACGAAAATATCGCCAATTGGATAAAAATGACTCTAAATCAATGAAAATGACGACTAATTGTCGAAAATTCAGTATCTTGGAAAGAATATAAGCATCTACTAAAAGAAAAACCTATTTTTTTTACTGTAAAGGTAGTAAATTCATTTTGCAATATATAATTAAAGTCGTGTGTTGCCCACATCAGATTTCTTTTTTACTTTGAGGCATAAGAGGATTAAAAAAATCAGAAATTATTTTTTTACTGCCCGTTATTACTAAACGTTTATTTAAAAATTAAGTTTTAAATAAAGTATAAAATAACTTTTGGAAAATGCCCTTGCAGATAGTAGAATCCATGGACTGATTTTACGCTTATTCAGATACCCACAGAGCTACCCAGACACAGCAGACAACCTCTAAGAGCAAATGAGTTTAAAATTTCTGAGTCATCAACTGCAGTTCCATCTACCATTGAAATTCCGTCCGTGACGATCTGAACTGGAATGTCGAAAATCGAAACCTCCCTACATACCAGTCTGTTTATTTCTATAATCTGAGGGCTATAATTTTTTCTCAAGCAGTGCCGCCTTCCTTTGCTCACGTGCACAAGGAAATTACACGTTATTTGAGCCAATTGCCTGAGTTAAAGTATTTTGCATTGTATGCTAGGAATCACCCCTATAATGACTGACGCAAGTCTTGAGCGAGTCTTATGCACATATTGTACCTTACCGTGACGGTTCTTAAATAGTATAGTATTTCAGGGTCTTTAAAGTAAATACCAGTTATTGTAGCATTACGACACTGATGGAAGATGAAAGATATAAGTAAGGGAATGCATAACAGTTCGAATCATTATATCTTTCGAATAGGATGTGCACAGATACTGCTAAACTATTGACAAAGGCGACGTACCAAAAGGGTAGTATTCTAAAGGAATTGTAGTTCCTTTGCACAAAAGGTTGGGAATTCTTAAGAAATTGCATTTTTACTCTCTCAGAGTGAAATTATTCTTTTCTATAAATATTCGAATCTCCAATTTTTACTTTCTCATTCTATGTAATTTATACTGCTCACAACTGAAATAGCAATACCATGAAGAATTTGATGTATCTTTATGAAATTTACAGAATATAATTGTAACATGGAGATGTGCAAATGATCAAAAAATCATACCTGGAAAATGAAAGAATGGAACTTTATTGACATTAGATCAATATGGAATAGGTCCACCGCGAGCGACTATACAGGATTGAATACGACGAGACATCCCGTCAATGAGATGGTCAATGGTGTGCTGAGGGATGGCATTCCACACAGCATGCAATTGGGCTTGCAACTGAGCATGATTTGCTGGAATTAGGAGTTCTCTTAATTGGCGACCCATGATGTCTCAGATATACTCAATTGGCAACGAATCAGAAGAATATGCTGGCCAAGGCAGGATATCAAAACCTTGTAGACAATTCATAGTTACCCGTGCAGTATGCGGCCTAACATTATCTTGCTGAAAAAGCAGTCCAGGCCTGGTAGACTGATATGAATGTATCACAAGTCTCACAATGCCAGTTACGTATCTTTATACTGTGATGCTTCCAGAAACGTGGACCAAAGATATTCGTCCACCAAATGTTATACAACCCCAAACAATGGTACCATTTAAGGGGGCTGTGTTGCGACTGATAGAAAAAGCTTACTATTGGCGTTGTTAAAAGCGCCGCCATACTCGAGTCGGCCATCTGACATGCCAAAACAGAATCGCGATTCATTCGTGAACAGAATGTTTCGCCATTCTGTCGACCAATTGCGTCGCATTCGGCACCACTGGAGGCGACTTAATTAACCGGTGAAGACGTTGAAAAGGTAGGTGTCGAAAAGGTCGTTTACCTCGGAGTCCTGCGTCATGAGAATGAGTTCAAATGGTTTGCGTCGAAACCACGTCACCTGTAGTGTGGGATAAATATCGTTGTAACACGGTTGCTGTGGTAAACAGCTCCCGCGCAACTCTTCTCAGAAGCATACGATCTTCACGTGGTGTGGTACACCGGGAAGCTCCACTACGTAATTTGTGTGTCGTATCGTTGTGTCTCACGAACTGTAACACACACCGTTGAAATGTGCTCGCGTCACGACCCAATAGTTCTGCGATCCTTCGAATGATCATTCTACCCTCAGGTAAAACAATGATTTGTTGCCGCTCCGTTGACGGCAGCTAAACGTATGCGGAACGTAGACTTACTCTTGACATACTGTGATGATTTTTACAATCTGAAACCAGTGACGCTACAATTTATTTGTGATATCGTTCCTCCTTGACTTAACGCTTCTATGCTGCTCGGCAAGGTGTTACGTCACAATCTGTAACGAAACTGTGATAATTTGCATATCTCGCATTGCTGTTTTCATTGCCTGATTTACACAAAGCTACACCTACAACTTTATGGTGTTGTGATTTCAGTTGTGAACAGTGTAGTACAATTCGCATCAACATATGTTTGGAATAGGGAGTAGACAGTCAACTGCTAGACTATTGCCAAAGGCGCAGTTCCAAAATGTTAGTATTCTATAGGAATTGCATTTCTGCATATTTATTGCACAAAAGGTTAGGATTCTAAAGTAATTGCATTCTAACTCTCTCAGAGATTTCGTATTGCTTTCACGAAAATTTTTGAATTCGAGATTTTGATGATAATATATGTTTTAGGACTTTCTGAACTCGTTTTGACTATTTTGGGAGTGATATCTGTGTGTGTCTGTCTGTATGTATGTATGCCTGTGGTCGATTTCTTGTGTATACGATAGCCGGAACAAATATTAATAGATTTTGATGATATTTTATATCCGATTCCGTTGCTAAAAAAATCTAAAACTTGATAAACAATTTTGAAATTGGAGCGAAAACTTCGAAATGTGTTTGACATTATATATTTTTTTAACACGGCAGCCTAGGGCAAGATTTGACATAATCATGTTTAAAAGGGTTTATTTATGGCTCAATATTCAGGAGACTGAATAATTTCAATAACTGTTGTGAAAATATCTGCCATTCAATTTCATTTTCTCGTGACATCATCCCCCCCCCCTCGGGGGTGAGTTAATTCCCTCGGGAGTACATTGACAAATATAGTATCAATCAAAATATTTTTAAGTCCTTTAAAAAGTGAAGGGTTACACGCTATATTGCGATCATTTAGAGTCACAATACCGGTTATTCAAAATCTCATGAATAAAAAAATTCTACTAAATTTGGATTCAGGTATGAGAAATTTGAGTTGAGCCACACGCTGGTTTATTTTTAAACGCCAATCGCCAGTCATTAGGTTTTTCGGTCATTCCGAACTATTAACCATTTGCACGTACATCACAATATGACGTCATGGTTTCAATCACGTTGGATAGAATAAACGCATATGTGGTAAAGGAAACAGCCATGGCATCGTCATCAGATACAATTGAAACATATGGATGCACGTCTTTAAGAAAGAAACCTCTCTATTTTTACCCTGTATGTTAGTGCACTGCACCGCACAATTTATAACTATTATATCCTTAATAGAAAAACGCAGTTGTACTAACAGGAACTTCGAACAGCACGAAAAACATACTCTGCCTGCAACGTAATCTTTCCGTTCAATATGCCTGAGATTAAGTATATTTGTTGTCGCTAGTGACATCATGTGAAAATGGCAAAAATATCAATTTTGAGATATTTGAATTGTCGCTTTATGATCTTTCCAGTGATATATCATTTTTGCTTCAACTCCTGTCAGAAGTTTGGAAAATATAAATAGATTTGATAATTCGTAACGCTTTTAATGAAGGAAATTTAAAATAGTTTTCTCAAGATGGAACATTTTGTTACTGAGATGTACTTTTCTCATAAACTAACCTAACCTGGCAAGTAGCACTTTTTCAAAATGTTCCACAGGTAACATAGAATGTACTTAAGTGACCATTTTGTACATATGTATAGTGATAATTCTTTTACAAAGTTTCAAGCACAAAAAGAAAAAAAAAGTAAGAATTTTGTGACTTTTTTTATAAATATTTAAAAAATATATCATACAATGTCATGTCCTTAATTTATTCGTTTATCATCTAAATATCAATTTATTCAATGACGGATAAAATAATAAGAAATAAGAAATAGAGTCATATGAATAATATCTCATGATAAATTGAATTAATATTTATTCATAAATAATAATAATTTATTCAATATTCATCAATCATCTTTATTATGAATTTCGCTCCCTGTCTGTAAGCAGCAAAATTGAGTTGTGGAGCAAAATTAGCTTCTGGTTCCTTTAGATGTTAGTTTTAAAAAGTCTGAAGTGGGCAGCACATGACTTTCCCTGCAGACTTATATTCACGTTCTATTTATTTAAATTAAATTAAATTAATTTTTAATTTAATTTTCGTTCTCATTTGAAAACTGGACTTATTTTCAAAAATGGTGTTGGAAAAATACGAAAAACTAAAATATCTCGAGAACGGCTAGTCCTAGTGTAATGGGGTTGGTCTTATTATTTTCTTCGCTAAAAATTACGTATTAAACTAGCATTTAATGGCTATATCTGAGCATACGTAGTTCTTAAGTTCAGATTTTGATGATTTTTGCGGGCCATTTTGCAAAAAAAGGCAGGTTATTTTTTTTTTCGAATTATACCAAAATCTAATCAGCACCAGGGTGGCTTACAAGCGACTTATCTACCAAATTTTGTGAAATTCGGTCCATTAGTTTTTCAGTTAGAGTGGAGACAAACTTTGCGGGCCATTTCACAGAAAAAGGCAGGTTCATTTAACCCCAGTCATACCCAAAAGTAATCAGCACCAGATTCGTGCACAAGTGACTTACCTACCAAAGTTTATGAAATTCGGTCAATTAGTTTTGTAGTTAGAGTGGATACAATATCTGCACAGACAGACAGACAGACACACAGACAGACACACAGACACACAGACACACACACAGACGTCACGCTAAAATAGTTTTTTCGTATTCTAGAGGTCTCGAAACGTGTAGATCCGTCGAAAATTCGAGTTGCGATTTTCGACATGATTCCAATACTTTCCCTGTACATTACCATGTATTGCAGGGAAAGTAAAAAATCTGATGTGGGCAGCACATGACTTTCCCTGCAGACTTATATTAACGTTCTCTTTATTTTAATTAAATTTATTTCACTTTTAATTCCATTTTCGTTCTCATTCGGTAACCGGAATTATTTTCAAAGGTGGCGTAGAGAAAATACGGAAAACTAAAATATCTCGAGAACGGCTAGTCCTAGTGTAATGGGGTTGGTCTTATTATTTTCGACGTTAAAAATTACGTATTAAACGAGCATTTAATGGATATATTTGAGTATACCTAGTTCTTTAGTTTAGATTTTGACGATTTTTGCGGGCCATTTTGCAGAAAAAGGCAGGTTATTTTTTTCCGAATCCTACCAAAATCTAATCAGCACCAGGATAAATTACAAGAGACTCATCTATCGAATTTTTTGAAATTTGGTCCAGTAGTTTTTCAGTTAGAGTGGATACAAGCTTTTGCGGGCCATTTCGCAAAAAAGGGCTGGTTCTTTTATTCCAAATCGTACCCAAAACTAGTCAGCCCCAGACTCGCCCACAAGTGACTTACCTACCAAATTTTGTGAAATTCGGTGGATTAGTTTTTTAGTTAGAGCGGATACAAAATCTGCACAGACAGACACACAGACACACAGACAGACACACAGACAGACACACAGACACACACACAGACGTCACGCTAAAAATGGGTTTTTCGTATTCTAGAGGTCTCGAAACGTGTAGGTCCGTCGAAAACTCGAGTTGCGATTTTCGGCATGATTCCAATACTTTCCCTATACATTACCATGTATTGCAGGGAAAGTAAAAAATAGATTCTTGCATACCAAATTACCACCACTTAATTACAAAATTACCACCACTTAATTGCAAAATTACCACCACTTAATTACAGATTTACCATCACTTGATTACCAAATTACCATCACTTACATTCACTTTTAGCTTTTAGCATATCGCATGTAAAACCACATTTGGTATGATACTAAATATAACAGAGGAAAGTACACAATTCAGAAAAAACTTGAATGGACTAAAAATCGTGCATATTTTGGGGTAATAATGCGATGTTAAAGTAAGGTATGTAATATAAAATTAATGCGTCTATTGTTGAATGTTTTATCAATTCTTCCATTTAGGACACATGATATATTTTAAAACACTGAACTAAAACTTATAACAAATATTAATTAAAAGTGAGTTTTGAATAATATTTTGAATCTACACACAAAAATAATTCGCCTTAATGATGCATTTCTGAAGCTAGAATTGATATTAGGGACGATCTTCATTTAGGTGGGCATTTTCTCCCGTTTTTAATACTTTCCAACATAGTTGAAAAGTAATTATGATATTGTTCATTCTTTCTGCCTGTCTGTCAGTTCGCCCATCAGTAACTGCCTTAAAAATGACTTTATCAAAATGAAATTTTAGTTTGTTGTTGAGACCGTCTGTGGGATATATGGGAATGCAAAGGAATAATATGATCCAATTAGTTTCGCATTAAACCAGCAAACATTTTGTAAGTTAAAATTCCCATATTTCTTCGAAAATTTTTAGAAATAGTTAAATTATCCCATAAAATTCATAAAAAAAATTTTAGCAAAATATGTTCGGTAGTATTTTTAATAAAATTTAAAGCAATAATTACACCCATATCATATGAAGAGATCACGTGACTCACTTCAAAATAAAATATGACATCCATCTTTATTCCCAGTGTAAAAATCGTGATTTTAAAAGTTATTTTAAATTTATATTTAGTGTCGCATCCGTCCTAAAACCGCTTCGTTTTTGCGTATTTTCTGTGCATCTATATTATGTGCCAACGCAATTATAATATTTTTTAGTTTAAATGATCATCAAACTTTGATTATTTCTATGCTGAAATTGTTTCACGCAAAATTCTCCGGAGTCTAGAATATAAGTCATATGAATGAAATATTCATTGATTTTACATAGAGATTCAGACGATTTATATTTCGATGACGTCATGTGGATACAATTCATTTTTTGCGATGGAATTTTACGTTTTCAAATATAATAAATTATTATAGTATTGTGATAATTTAAAATATATCAGTGCCGGATGTATCGCATTTTAAAGACGTTTAAATAAAATTGCATTTCAGCTGGAGGGTGTTTCAAAATTAATACTTTATATATGATTGATCTTTCTTATTTATACCAGCATTTGTGGACTCTCAAGAAACATGGATATATTAGACAATATTGATAGAGAGAACTTCGTGTACAAATAGTGTACTTGGAAAAGTTAAATGTGAGTCCCCTCTATCAATAAATAAGACAATAAATAAGAATATATACTAAATATTAATAATAAAATATAAGTAAGAATTTTTTTTTTTTAATTTTATCCTTATTTTACCAAATTATCCTAAAATGTGTTCCAATAAAAATTAACACATCTGTAAACATTAAGATACTTTCGCTCGCAATTAATATTAATGTATATGATATAAAACATAAGTATATGATATAAAACATAATATATGATATCAAACATAATAGATAAAGCAAAATAGTTCTAATTAATGTTAACGATCTTTAATGGCAGCTGTCATTTATATAAATAAGAAAATATTTTTTTTAAATTTAATTTTACCCTTATTTTACCTGTGGTGATCATGGGTGATTTTTCACCCACAATCGCAAGATGGGGTTAATATTATAATGTACATAAATTAAGTGTACATGTAATATAAATGCATAAAATAATACACCTGAATTTTATACTCTAAGCATTTTATATTGATTAATTGAAGATTAAAAAAAATAATAAGATCTTACCATTCAATTTAGCTGCTTCGTTGCTGAGGTTTACGAATCGCAGGTACTTGTCACGGATTGGTTTTCCTGCGGCGTCCCTCCATGATTTCCACACATGGACCAATTCGTCGTAGTCTCTTGATTTAGTAAGAGTTCTTTGCAAATCTATCATAAAATAATATTTCATTTTATAAAAAAACATTTTAATCGCCTTCCTTGAAGAATTTTTAGCCTTAAGATAAGTTTCTGACATCGAATCAATTAGTTATATAGTAGAGTCTCGATTATCCGAGGTTTCGTGTTATCCGAGCCAATTCATTTTCTCTCCCAACTAGCCAATATTTATAATAATATAAAACGTCAATGCTAGTGAATTCCTGGATGTTTTTCTAGTGAAATCGAGGAGATATGATGCAAATGTTAAGATAATCATCTGCTAAGCGCGACCCAGTAAAATATCTTCCAGTTTCAGAACTTATTATGGCAAAAGACATTCAGGATTGTAGGAATGAGTATGAGCAATAGGAGATGACCGATGACAAAATTATATGTGTTGTTGTTGTTGAGACCCAGACCGTCCGACCTACCAGAAAGGTGTAAGGTAACTGTTTGGACGGCCGGGATGTGCCACCCAATTTAGACCGGAACCCAGTGGGGGAGGCATCCACAGGGACCGTACCATCCTTCCCCTACCACCAACCTCTCTGAAGGACTTACGGACCCACATGTTTAACTCCCGTGGTGAAAGGGCACCTACGCACCACGTTCACAAGAACCCCCAGGGTGTCCTATGGCGAAGGGGAGGAGATTTACAGCTTCACTTTTATAGAGGCCCCGAAGGATGGAAGTCTGACTTGGCCTCGACATGACAACATCCATGCCCGCTGGCGGGATTCGAACCCACAACCCGGCCATCCAGCGATCAGACGTAAACGCATGCCCCTGACCGCTCGACCACCGGATCGGCATGCTAGCAGTCACTTCGACCACCGGATCGGCGACAAAATTATAAATATAGTTAGTAAGGGAAAATAAGAGAGTGAAGAGGAGGAAATGTACTTCCTGAAAAGGCTCAAAAATTTAACATACGGAAGGTTTTAATGTGATTAAAACCAAACTGCGATACGTCGAACAGCAGAATGGGAGAACATCGAGTATGTACAGTATGTATTAAACTAATTAGCACATAATTATACATAAGTTTTTTCGAATAAATGGAGTTAGTTTGGCTGTATCCAAGCTGTTTTCTGTCCATATTAACTGAAATAATAGAGATTCTGCTGCATTTAGAATACACTCTTATTGCAGATAACATCAGTCGACCAGTTTCGTGCTCAACTAGAGTTCATCAGCATTTGCAGACTTGAAGGAGAACTGGTGAAGCTAATTCTAAGCTAAAGTCGTCTTCAAGTTTTACATAGGAATTGGCTCAGGTTACACAAAGTTGCAAAGTTAAAAATCATAATCTCTGAACTCGCCTTTAAGGTACGTCCGAAACATTTGAAATACACTCCATTGCTGACGGCACGATCCACGAACCGGCATAATTCGCATAATTTGCACTCGTCATCATGGAATTACCGATATCTGCAATGACGGCAAGATATTTACTATAGGTCATAACTTTATGAACTTCTATGACAATTGACAAATTTATCCTTACTACGTAGCCAATTACATGTTAAGACTGGAGTTCACATTTAGTTATAGTCTCTCTCAACGTTAGATATTTTCAGTGTAGCAAGCAGTATCGATAAAATTATGCTTCTGTTTGCCATGACCGATTATAACCATTTAATGATTTAGTTAATTTTAGAACTAATGATTGGCTACGCTTAGTAAGAAGCAGTTTTATTATTAAAATGTAAGTTATTTAAAATTAACTGTGTAGGAATCAAATGCGTTGGGTAAAAGTGCTATTGTGCTCACTCTGATAGATTAGATAAGTATTTTTAGAAATAGAAACAATCTGGATCACTTGAAAGATGCATTCGCCATTTTGTTTCTTGACATTTTATGCTTAGAAATGGAAACAAAACATAAATTTTAGACTATTTAATGAAAAAAAAATCGTTTAAAGTATTTCAATCAATAAGGAACTGATAAAGAACTTTAACAATTTAATTTTTAAAACTTCAAAACTGATCCTAAATTTAAATATTTTAAATTAGATGAATGTTTCTAAATTAAAATGAGTGGAAAATAAACGAAATCGCATAAAAATTTAACTTTTGAATTATATGAAATGTATAATATATCATTATACGTTTAAGTGAATGATAAATGGAAACGAGCCACCTGCAATACACAACTTGGTAATCCAATTTAAGCAGTGAAGCAAAGCATTTAGAAACATGGTGGCGGGCGTGACTTGTGCTTGTGCTTGAAAAAGCGTGTTTTAATTTGAATTATAAAATCACTAGGCCAACTCCAACTGTACTTCAGCGAAATGCGTTTATAACAGAAGAAGAACAGTTAACTAATATAAAACAATAGTGAGTATATGCTCAAAACCTTTACTGAAGAATGCTATACCAAATTGAGGTTCAGGTACCTGTTACAGCAACCATGAAGTTTCGCCCCTATTGTGTGCTCTGCAGCATGGACTAAATAATATATGCAGCAGCAGTAAAAAAATTTGCTACATTTATAAATGTTGTGAACCTATGTTTACTAATGTAAAACAACAGTGAGTATATGCTAAAACCCTTCCTGAAGAGGACTATCCAAAATTTAGACTGGTGTTCGTGTTACAGCAACCATCAAGTTTTGCCCTTATTCTGTCACCTGCCTCATCGACTAAATAATACCTGTAACGGCAGCGAGAAAATTCACCACATTTATAAATTTTGCGAACCTTTATTGAAACTGATAAATTCTGTCTCCTATCTCTCAGACAAATTTCAAGAAAGATTGAGAACATTTCTTCGAGAAAGAATAAGCCTGGGCTGTTTAAATCAATACCTATTGAGTTTCTACTAGCGGAACTCGCCCATATCTGATCTTCTCAAAGTTTAAATCTCACTTCCATTGCAGATAATATCATACATTGACGAGTTTCCATAAGCATGGAACTAATTTGTGGATGCTGTGTGCAATTGGAGAGCCATTTTAATAGTAAGTATGTACCTATTTAATTCATAATCTTTTAATTTAACGGACTTAATACCTAATGTAACAATTTATAATAATAAGTACCTGGTTCTAATGTTAAGCCGCAGTCTTTTTCTCTTATAATTTGTCCTTTCTTTGCAGCCAGTGGAGAAACGTAGCCACACACCTTTGCTGTACTATAGGTGTTCTTCATTTCAGCTTTCAGTCTGTTGAACTGAA
Organism: Amaurobius ferox; assembly: GCA_951213105.1. Lineage (NCBI taxonomy): Eukaryota > Metazoa > Arthropoda > Arachnida > Araneae > Amaurobiidae > Amaurobius > Amaurobius ferox. The sequence continues at coordinate 98,527,442 of OX578148.1, forward strand.
AAGGAAATATTAAAATACGCAATAACCATTGAGTTGCAGATTATAAAAAACATATCGAAAATGTGGATACATTCTTAAATTGGCATTGATTTTACAAGTAAGCACAATGCTACAAGTATAGTGAATAAAACAAGTAAGTTGAAAATTATAATTGTTTTAAAATATGTGTGATATTCGACGTTTGAACCACATTTTACTTTAAATAGTCTTGTATTTCAGGGATTTTGCAACATAACTCATGTCTACTACATAAAAAAACTTTTCGAACGGGCTGTGAAGTTGTTTTCACTTGCACGAAATAGCTCTTTATCAAATATGATTTAACTCGGTCACGGAAATATTGCAAAATACAGTAAATTTGGCATGCGTTTAATGTACATGGCATAGACAAATAAAAAAAGAACGTTAGAGTCGGTTATCATTCATGTGGACGTCTATCTCTTTTTCCAAATCAATGAACTCGAAATCAATTAATTTCAATCGGTTGATTTGCTACGAAAAAAAACTGACTACCATGAAGCTATAAACATACATTCATATTGATAGACGGTCGAATTTTTCATTGAGACCCTTAAAACGAGTGGATTTTGAATTTGGACAAAAAAAAAATGATTTGAAGTACAAACACTATTTTCCTTTAGCGTGGGAATTTAAGACTTGTTAAACGTGAGGTAGCCCTTAAAGACCATGATAATCGTTAGCAAGAACTACATTAAAGCCACTGAAGTAAATCTAATTACTGTGCAAATTACACAGTAACGCCCTACATTATAATGTGAGCTGACTAAGGTGCGAAAAAGTCGTTAAATACCTCATTGAGTTTGTCTTCCGGAAGTGCTGCTGTACCCAACACCGAGAGGCTCTTGAACCACCTCTTGAGGAGGGTGTCATTGAACGATTTCCATGCGAATGAAGTTGCGTTCTTCCAAGCCTCTTTGTGGAAGAGAGAGTATTCCAGAGTTTGTTCCAACTGTTAAACAAAGGATGAAATCAGTACATTATACCATAATGAATACTTATGTACAATAGAAATAATAAAATACAATGAAGCACCATCCTAGCTTCGGGAACGGCCCCTATGGGCAGGGTCTGTGAGTTTGAATAATTTTCTTTTTTAAATCTCTCTCTCGTTTTCTCTCTTTCTCTCACACTCCCTCTTTTTAAATAATAAATACCAAATAAAATAAATAAATAGCAAACCCACACATTTCGAAAGTTACATGGATTGTTCAAAAGAACAGCATAAATAACAGTGTTAATAGCAGAAAACTATTTATCTCTGCTGAAGGTCAACAGCTTTGATGAAGAGGGTTGTTTCGAAGAAGAGGGTATTATTGTAAACCTGATGACTCTAATTGGGTCTTATGTTGTTTTATACAAGGCTTAATACAACATTATAAAAATTTAAAAATTGTGTGTTTCTTATACCGTGTATATTTTTTTGCAAAATGCAAAATGCATTTCCGAATATTGATAATTGTTAGATTGAAAAATCAGAAATTGAAAAGAAGTTGGGTTTGTTTCAATTCCTTTAACGGGAAGAAAATGTATAAATTTCTACACTTTTATTCAAAAATACCCAATTTGTTTTCGAAAAGATGTACTTCTTCCAAATGTGCATTATTTTTCCCTTTCCTCGGATTAGTTATCAAGTTTAAATAGCGGTTATATCCAGCACAAAAGAAAATTATATTTCCACAAGAGTAGTACATGTTTAACATTAAGCAAAAGCACAATAGTGACGCTTTTTAACATGGGATTACATACTACACATTGTTGAAAAAATATCTTTTCATTCATGCTTTTAACAACCCAGAGTCAACAAAAATTTTTGATCATCCAAATTTGCATTCTTCTTGATATCAATTGCACATACATATTTAAGTAAGTTACCAACCTTCCGTATAAGTTGAAAAATGATAGCATAAATTACGCCAATAGCATAAATTACGCCAAGAGAGTTGCGATTTTTTTTTCTCTGACGGTATATAAGGAAAACTATTTCATATTATGTTAAATGGAATAAAACCATAAAAAGATTTTCAGTCGTTCAAAAACGCCCAAGTAGAGGATCATGACCATACGCGGAGGTTCCATTACTCATGAATCAGTGGACATGATGATATCCACTCAGTTGTGGGGCATCCCTAATTTTAATAAAAACTGACGCTCAGTAGAAAACAATACGACTGCTCGAAACATATAAAGCATTACATTCCTAAAATATGAAAACGTCCAATTAATGTTCTGTGTGATATTCACTAGTTAGTAAGTTTCCATTATTATGTTCAAAATGTATCAAGCACCCCTATTGGACAAATCGTTGCATTTTCGTGCATGTTAATTAATTTCTGAAATCATTAACTGTTTTTTTTTTCTTTTTGTGAAAGATACAATGTGATTATGATTACCGACTAACTACGAGGATAACAAGCAAATGAACATGACCTTGAATAGGAAATCCGACCTTATAACCCATAGAGAGTTGCTACATATGTATGCTGATAATTAATCTTTACAAACTAGCAAAATAGGTGTTTTCTATACACAAGGATGGGCTGAATTATCATGAAAAATATCTGAAAGGCCCGTAGAAAAGCCGAGAATTTATGAGAGATGAGGAGAAAATATATGGCATAAATTCCGCACACGTTTTACTAATGCTTTAGGGTACCTTTTCATGAAAATGTATGAAGGCATAAATTCCGTGGCATGTGAAAGTTGAAGAGGCGTCTTTTTGGTCTCAAAGGGCGTGATAATATTCCCCTGATTTCAAGATAAGGAAAATTGATGACAAAAACAAAATCAGAAAAAGAACGTGCCAAGAATTTCAAGAAAAATTCGTGTAATTATCTCGAGCACAGTATTAGCAACAAGATTTGGAAAAGAAAGTGAGAGTTTTTTTTTTACAGCTATAAATGATCTCGCTCGTCATCAAGGACATATTTTAGAAACATGAAGGTTATCAAACCTTCAAGTACGAGATCAGAAAGTATATTGAACTTTGATAGCCTTGTGATAACAATAAAAACGATTTTTTTTTTAACCCAGGTGCACAGCTTGAAACACCGATTGGGTCAATTATTATTTTTTTTAGTGAAAACTTCAGAAATGTCACAGATGTCACAAATGTATCTTCAGAGAGGTCACTGATGGGTTTTCACAACACCTTCTTTATTACAGAGCATTAAATGTCATTATCAACAGCGAATTTTTCTGTTCATTGCTTTAACAACCAAGTAATGAGCCTACAATTGTGAGTTTTGCAAAGTTTAAAGATTGTAATGTCATTGCTGTCTTTTGAAAGGCATTGCTTGTTGCATAATTAGGTAAAACTATCTTCTCTCTTATAAATGCTCTAATACATCTATTATAATATAGTATTTCAGATGCGAAAATGTGGCTTTCGAACTTGTTTAAACAAAAGTTTCTCAATATTAGAATCACCTGCATGATTTTATCCTCACGATGGAGTACTCAATAGTCTTACTATGTTAGTATATAAGTTATTCTTAGATTAAATGACATTAATTCAATCAGAGGTACTATTTGCATATCGGAAATACCAATTTAATATTTTTAAAAATAAACTATGAACATATTTTTATTCTGAAGAGAATCAGAATAATTCTATATGCTTTCTTCAAATAGAAGATAGCAGCCACATTTCGATATTTTTATTTTACACAGAAATATAAAATATTTTTTTATATTTTGCTATCTAAATTTACGTTTTCCTGATTTTTAGTAGTATAACAATTTATGAAGTACATTGCATTATGCTCATTTATGATATATCCATATTTTGTTATATTTTACATGCAAGTACGTGGTGTGTTTGCGTATGATATAACAAATTAATCATATGTTAATGTGAGCCTATATTATACTAGAAAATATACCCAGAAAGATTTATTAAAAAGTGAGATTTATTGCAGTTAAATGTAGTTAAAGTAAAATATTTTTTGCGATTTTTATCAAAATTACGTTTACTTCATAATAACTTAACTTTTTGTTAAAGAAAACATCGATTGCCCTACATACCTCCAGGAATTTACTTCTAAATGTCATGAATTTGCTATCTGTCATGGATGAAAGCATACTCCGAAAAATTACAGCTTTTAGAACAAAGAAAACTGACTTTCTTCATCAAGAGACGATTTTCGTTGTGAAACTTCTATATTTATAAAAAGTTATTACAGACAAAACTTTATTTAAATGTTCAGTATTAATTTCGAATCAGTAATACCGAATAATTACCTAAATTATGAATTGAGCAATGGTTCCTAAACTTTTCTGTTTCGAACAACCCATTAAATATTTTTCAAAATTCCCGGGAACCCCTATTGACTTATTGGATTAAGCAAGGGATAATGACAAAATAGATATGCAAAGCAGTGGATTTAATAAATAATAATTAGCTAATACTGTAGAATAAAATATTAAAGGAATATTTATCTCCTATTTCTATTTATTAATTATTTTTAATAAAAGTTCAAACATTTTCATTTTAAGTATAGTTTACTGTTTTTAAACAGACATAGTAGAACTAATTTGTAATGATCTTGTGTTAATATATTTATCACGTTAAAACATTAATAATTTTAATATTTTAACTTAATTGTGGTAATTAAAAAGGTGACAAGTACATTTTTCTCAAATATAGCAAATTCTTTCTAAGCCTTGGACACTTACTAGTGGAAATCTAGTAGGAAATTGCTGAATTCGACAATCAAATTGGTTAAAATTACATATAGGTCCCCAACTTATTTCTGTCTCATCCACGCTGTAATTGAATGAGTTTAACCCCTAATGAATTTTAGCAGGGCAGGTGTTAAGATCAAATAAATAACCGCCGTTTATTGTGCCAATATATTTCTTTTAAAAACTTATTTAGTTAATGCCACTCTCAACAAAATAAATATCAATGAACTATATTAATGAACTAACAATGATATGAGGTAAATATGCACAAACCAGACCCCGAAGTACATCGGACTCAAAATATATAGAAAGCACCAAACTTCCCGGGCAACGCGTCGCCTTTGTTGCCCACACAATAACGACGTCCGACCTTCCATGCGCAAAATAAAGATAAGCAAATAAATGAAAATAGTCACCGTTAAATCGCATTAAAAAAAGTGAGGCCCTGTGTAGTAAAAGAACGGTGTCTGGTTTGAACTCATGTATGGATGGCGTCGATGACTGCCCATCCGGAACGGTTTTCTCACGGGATACATTCCCCTATGCCTAATCAGTTTATGTGTTACTGTGTTTTGGTCAGTTGGTTTTTTGCCTGTGAATGCCGGTGGATTGAAGGGTTTTTTTAAATAACGCTCACTAAGCAATGCTGAGAGCAAGCAGTGTGCGACTTGGAGGAAAATTGGGCATAAGGCTGAACCTGCTTTAGGGTCCCATACAGAACATAGATACGATCTGGGCTTACAAGACTATGATTAGCCCCAAAGATTTTTGGGGGCTCAAAAGCATCCTGCAATTGTTTCCTAAAATCCCTCTACAGACCACGTACACAGATAAACACACATAAAAATCTTATTTTTTTATGTAAGATGACAGGAATAAAAGTTTGGGAAACTGATTTAACATTAAAACCTTCAAATTTTAATCGCCCATAATTTATGAACGACTGTTCTGAAAGCTAACTAATACAAAGTTGATTGCCGACTTATGATGGCGGATCTTTGGCATTAACATCGGGGTTATCAATTTAGTCTTTTTATTACATTATCAAGCCATTTTTAGATTTCAAATATATCAAATAAACTCAAAATTTATTATTTTTGTATTTGCATAAATCTTTCAATGTTCTTAATGTCTTAAAAATGTTTCAATGTCTTAAAAATGTTCTAAAAACTATGTCTTAATATTAGCTTGAACACTGTGTGGCAATACTAAATTTCAATACTGGAAACCGGATTAATCTCTTCGAAGATGTGTGGACTCCATTTTTGATAGAACATTAATGTCAATGTATATGCATTTTCATAGAGAATAGAGTAATTCTACTGGGATCCAATTATACTTAAAATGTTTCTCATATCTAAGTAGAACTCATAATGTATAATAATTCTTAGTAGTTGGGATAATTCCTGTTCGAAAATCGCACCAGGTTTTTAGATACTATTTTTGATATTTTTTGCCATTTTAAGATAATATATATAGATTTGAAATATTTTGACTTCAAAATATTGGATGCTTTAATCGCTTTCGGTAATTGAATTTCTTTTACAACTTGCAAACTAATGGATGCAATTCCATGAAATTACTGATTGATATACATTGATATATGAGAAGAATGGTTATGAAAGGACGCGAGTGTCGGCACTACTTTCTAGCCTCAAAATGAAAAACAGGCTACTGGCATTCCCACAGAAGTCTTTATGTAAACTGTCACAGGAGAAATGTTTGCATATGCATGAGGTTATTCCCACTGAATGGTTTCTTCGAATTTCTTTAAGTATGAACGGTAGCAGAATAACGAAGGGTTGTTCGTGTTATTTATCCGCTGTTGTACATTGCGTTAATAAAGATTCAATGGAAGTTTTGCACAACTTTAATACTAGATAAAATAGCGGCCCCTTCATTAAATCAAGTTATGCATTTTGTATTCCAGAATTCTAAATTGCTATAAAAATGTTCATTGCAGAATTTACCATCTCAGACGTACACGTTCAGAACAGATATAAAAAAAATGAATAATGGCATGGTAACTATCACCTGGAATGCAGTTCTATTTTTTTCACATATAATTTCTACTGTAAGTTTCATATGACCTTCATTTTCCATCTCACCCTTTGTCAACCACGAGATGCTTCTGTTACCGCAAGTGCTTTATTCGAGGAATGGCGCTATGTTATTACCTACAGATTGCAGTGTCTGATCTTTCGCTTCAGCACATTTTTTATTTATTTTCTTTGTTGATTTGTTGATGACTTCTAAAACACTGGTTTCATATGACCTTCAGGTTGTCAGTTAAGAATTTTTTGCGTTTGTTTTATGATTCAGTAAGAGCTTCATTGGTCCACGCCCTGTTGCTTTTGGAACAAAGGATTTTAAGAACTTGTAATAACAGATTGAAGCGGTGTATATGTAATTGTATTTTATGAAAGGTGGGAAATGTGTAAGCGAGTAAGAACCAATTGCAATACTTGGAGGATGATATATCAGCATACTACGGGGATATCCTTGAGCGTTGATTTTATTATCCCACTTTTAATAATTAAAAATTTAACAGAATTGTAACCTATAATTAAAAATGCTATTTCTTCTAACATTTGAAATCCTTGAGCTGGGGAACCCCGAGGTTTGTCTTTATAAAACCCTTATGTCCCAGATAATATTCTAACCACCGATATTCGATAAGCAAAAAACACTTTTTGCAAAGGCTATTTAAAACTCGAGCAAACTATTTAAGAACACATATGACAATAATAGAGCTGCGAGTATACACTGGATCCCCTCAGTGTAAGAGAGAAACCGCAGTCAAGCATCAAATCGAAGTCAAAAGGCGAAATCGGAACAAATAGGAATGGGTTTCGTCCAGAAAAGAGCACCAGGCGCGAAGCGCCTTTAATCTCCAATCTCTAGGTATGGTTCTTATCTTCATACTGTGACATTATTTCATTTGCCCATAGTTGGAGGTTCGAGGTTTTTGATTTACTGTTTTTATTATTTGACTTAGCTCCTAGTGTGGCAGTTTGTTGCACATTTAGAGTTTGAGTAATTTTGGGGAGTTGATGCAGTTCTAAGGATTTCCTATCAATTTGGCAGTTTAAGGTTTAAGAACATTTTTTAGAAAACATTGATCGAGTTTTAATTTAATATCAACTATTTAAGTTGGGACTTACCCAATTCCGATTTTCAATATTAAGTACCGCGCGGGGTCTCTTACGTGATTTGGCTTTGCGATGATCATAGTCATGCAGATTGAATAGTAGTTCATTTGGAACAGATGGCAGATTTTTATAGAATTTAAGCGCTAGCTTTTTAATTTGGGCTCTAACATTTTTTATTTTGAAGTCTTTCCTAATTACCGAGTTTCTTAAGTATCTAGGAGCTTTCCTTATAATCCTTAGGGTTTTGTTTTGTTTTGTCTCTAGTAAGTCTATAGTAGTTTTACAGGCATATCCCCATACGGGTGCTGCATACAGCATTCCCGGGCGGATGACCGATTTATAAATTAGGAGTTTATTTTGATAACTTAGATTTCCGTTTCCTATCATTGGGTATAAGGCTCCTGTGGCCATATACGCTTTTTTGATTAAGTTCGTTACGTGCTGTTTCCAGGTTAGGTGGGAATCTATCGTTACACCTAGGTATTTAGTAGATTTTTCCGCTTTTAGGGCATGGTTGTTTATGTACAGAGGCGGCGGAGGTTTACGTTTTCTAGAGAAATAAATCCAATTACATTTATTACAAAATGTTTCTTGCAACGATATCCGTCCGTCTGTGTGTGTTTGTGCGTGTGTGTGTGTGTGTGTGAGAGAGAGAGAGAGAGGTTTGTACACAACTCAAGAACGAATTATCCGACGGTTATCACATTTTACGTGGAGTTACATTATATTGACCACTAAAACTAGATAATATTTTTAATAATTATCCCAATTAGGACGCGATATATTAGAAAGTTAAGATTTTGGGAGAATTGTTTCTTTTGTAAAACAATATCGAATCCAGAAACGGTGACGGCAGTATATAGTATATGTGAAGATCGATAATTAGAACTGCTTTATGGATATTAATGTCATTGTATTGACTCAGACAGGTTAAATGCATCTATAGGCATCACTAAACTATTGCCAACTTGAAAAAAATAACTGCTAGAACGTTTTTGCAAACTATTTCAAAAGGAGCAAATAGAAGAAACATGTGGATTTATATCCCCAAGACCTGGATTAAAAGCTCACCTGCGAAGAATAGTCCAGCCAATTCGAAACGAGTATTACTTTTCGCTTCGGATTGGCTGCACTGTTCATCATTTCGCTGTTTTATTGACTGTCTTAAGTGAGCTCTTTATCCATCTCTTGTGTATATAAAATCACCTGTTTCTTCTATTTGCACCCATTTTGTCTTTTTGACTTCGGGTTTGTTCGTTCTCTTGCACTGACGAAAGAAATCTAGCTTATCCTCAACTTCTATATGATACAGTATTATCTTACTTGTGCTTAAATGCGTTGTTTAAGTTATCCTTATCATCAAAGTTTTCTTGATCAATCAACAATCCATAACTGATCTACTGACATGCTGGAGTATATCTTTCTGTATTCACGGTCGCACTCTATTAAGTCATATTTGGGAAAGGATTGTAACTCAAAATATAGGCTCTTACGTAAATTGATAAATCACCAATCCATTTTTTGAACTATTGATATACTAGTGTCTTTCTTGCTGTACTCACAGTCGCACTCTAGGAAGTCGTACTTTGGAAATGAGTGTAACTCAAAATATAGGATCTTCAGTAAATTGATCAGTCAACAATATATTATTTCAGGTACTGACATGATAGCATCTTTCTGTTCTCACCGTCGCACTCTAGGAAGTCATACTTTGGAAAAGAGTGTAACTCAAAATATAGGCTTTTAAGTTAATGATATTTCTTTCGAGCTCGAAAAGAAATCTCACATCTATATTTCCTTAATTTTAAAACAATATTATCTAGTCTCAACTATAGCTCACCTTTCTTTTCATCTTTAACATATCTATTAACAAAATATATGGTTTATTTATACTATGGTCAACGACATTGCTTAAGTTTCAGAATGAAGACTTAAACCAGGACCTTAGAATATTGATACATAAGCTCAATATCATAAGTTAACACAGCCTGAGTATATGAACGTCACATAGTAGAAAAGGAGAGAAATATTGAGGAAATGCTACGAAAGCAGTCAACTCTCGCTTTTGTATGTAATCTTAATATAATTTTTATTTTTCTGACAGTGATTACGATATCTTTCGAAAGCTTTAATTCCCACACTTATTACAGCATACATTCATTAATTCAAGGCAGCGTTCTTCAAAGTGTGTTCTGAGGAGCGATATATTTCTAAAGATTTAATTCCTACACCTGTTTAGCGTACATTTATTAATTTTCAGCAGCGTTCTTCAAAATGTGTTCCATGGAACCCTGGGGTTCCACAATAGTATTCAACGGGTTTCGCAACGAGATACTTTCGTGTACATTTTATTTTAAAGAAAATTGCGTGAAATTTTGAACCCGTAATTTGGATCACAATGAAATTTTTCTCATATTAGGATCCCGTTAGCAAATTAAATTTCAATAGGGTTCCGTCATCAAGTTAAAATTTCAGAAGGGTTCCATGAAATAAACGGTTTGTAAACACTGAATTAGGGGATTTGCAGCCTTAACTATAACATATTTATAGGGAGAATTATTGGTTATATTGGAATTATTGGAGGCAATTGGAGTTAATTATGGAACAGTGAATTTAAATCAGTTCAAACAAGGTTTCTCAGCTAAAATAATAACAGAGTGTATTTTTAAAGTTTTCTGTATCGTAAAAGTAAGGAGGCAAATTTAGTGAGGCAGCAACGCTTTTCCAAAAAATATTCTCAAAGTGTCCAAGAAAACCCTAAGACCTTGGTCAATGTTGCACACAGCGATTCAATACTACAAATTTGTTATTAAACTTATCATTTTGATATTAATGAGAAATGCTCAGAAATGTGATTAAAGGAAGGTGATAAATTGCATGGAAGGAAAAATAATGATACATTTATAAATATCTGAATAAATTTTGATTTTTATTCAATATTTACCAGTCTGCTTTAATTGGCTTATATATTTGGTAATGTTGGTGAAAGATCAACAAGCACAAATTTCGTAACATTATTCACCAATATTTTTCTACCAAAGGGGTTTCATAAGTACAGAAATCCATGTCTGTAGCAATGTACAAATGCTGAAAAGCATTCAAGAAGTCTTCATAGAATCAAAGAAGTCTTCATAGAATCAAAGAAGTCTTCATAGAATCAAGAAGTCTTCATAGAATCAAAGAAGTCTTCATAGAATCAAGAAGTCTTCATAGAATCAAAGCATCCAATTATTTCGAATAAGTGACGCATTTAAAAAAGAGAAATCTTTCATTTTAAGTTGTAATCAATAGGCGTCAACCTTAACAGGAGGAAAACAAGGACGGGACCATCACAATTATGTTTGAAAGTGAAGTGATACACGCCTGACGTTAAAGTGGACATGAATGGAGCGTCAAAGGTTTGGCTTTTGTGACAAGTGCATAATGGAAGGATTCACCCGTTTCAGTTTATGGCTTCAAACACATCTGCATATGAAAAAGATGCTGTATGAAAAATTTGAAATGTCAAAAGAAAATCATTGAATGAGGCCTTTGTTTCCTTTTGTATATAGGTAAAAAGTATTTTATGTCAGTGAAACAGCTTTCAAACTCTGACGTAATTTTTTTCTTTAAACTATGGATATTTAAAAGTTTTGAATCACATATAAGGAAGCAGATAGTTAAGTAAGGTAAAGTTCTATTTTAGGAATGGTATGATAAACATTTTCACCTTATCAGATATTATCTATTTTAAGCTAACATAAAAATGATTACTCGACGTTTTCATATATTAATATTCTATTAATATTATGTTGGTCCAGTTATGTCAAAATGAATTATAATATATACAATAGCCTCCACAATTCCCCACATTCTATTTAAAGGTTTATCTGCAGAAATGTTGCATTTATTGTCTTAAGTTAGGGGTGTATTTTCACATAGTTTAATACGCCATATATTGTTTGTTTACTTATATCTCAGCGAGTCATAACATATTTAATCAAAGTCTCCACAATTTCGACTTGTATGTTAAAATATTATACTTAAAATTTAGACAAAATTCTCTGAAGTTAAGGGTAAACTTGACACACTTGTATATTAATATTCCAAGTTGTTTTGGCACACTTATGTCAAAAGGAGTTATAATAGACTTAAATGAATATAATGAATTTAAATGAACTATAATTGAAAAAAAGGCTCGGCAATTTTTAACCGGTTTAAATCTACTGTGCGTGAAAATGTTGTCAAAAAATATGTTAAAGCTCCACTTATCTTTCTTATAAAATAATGTTTCACATTGACCACTTATGATGTCAAAATTAATGATAACATGCTTAATAAAAACCTCCAAAATTTCTATCAGGATATCAAATTCATGCCCGTAAAAGTGCTGTCGTCAAAATTTTCTAAAGTTAAGGGCTACACTTGACGTGACACGCATCAGTATTCAATATTTCATATTGTGCTGTCTACTTTATGTAAAAATGTAGCACATTGTACTTCATAATGTTCCCGAAATTTCAAAATGGATTGTATTTATTACTTTCCCTGTAATGCATGGTAATGTATAGGGAAAGTATTGGAATCATGTCGAAAATCGCAACTCGAGTTTTCGACGGATTTACACGTTTCGAGACCTATAGAATACGAAAGAACTATTTTTAGCGTGACGTCTGTGTGTGTGTCTGTCTGTGTGTCGGTCTATCTGTCTGTGCGGATTTTGCATCCACTCTAACTAAAATACTAATTGACCGAATTTCATAAAATTTGGTAGATATATCACTTGTGGGCGGATCTGGTGCTGATTAGTTTTGGGTACGATTCGGAATAAAAGAACCTGCCTTTTTTTGCGAAATGGCCTGCAAAGGCTTGTATCCACTCTAGCTAAAATTCTAATGGACCGAATTTTACAAAATTTGGTAGATAAGTCGCTCGTGGGTTACGCTGGTGCTGATTAGATTTTGGTACGATTCGAAAAAAAATAACCTGCCTTTTTTTGCAAATTGGCCCGCAAAAATCGCCAAAATTTAAAATAAAGAACTACGTATGCTCAAATATATCCATTGAATGCTCGTTTAACACGTAATTTTTAACGAAGAAACGAATAAGACCAACCCCATTACATTAGGACTAGCCGTTCTTGAGATATCTTAGTTTTATCGTATTTTCTCTACGCCATCTTTGAAAATTAGTCCAGTTATCAAATGAGAACGAAAATTGAATTAAAAGTGAATTAAATTTAATTAAAATAAAGAGAACGTGAATATAAGTCTGCAGGGAAAGTCAGGTGCTGCCCACATCAGATTTTATTTTAATTTATACATATTATCCACTACTAGGTGTATCCAAAATTGCGCGTGAATTAAAATATGCACAAGTGATAAAGGAATTCTAATTCATAAGCAAATCTATGAATCCATATATATTATCCCAAAGTATTATGTCCACTTTGTCAGAAAATTTGTCAAAAATTGAAAATCTGGTACTCATATGCGAAAATGAAAGGTGCGAAATAAATAGCAAAATATATTTCCGTTGAGTTTCATCTAGTTACAGAAATCAATTGGACATATTCAGAAATATATGAAGTTTGCAAGTAGTTTAGCAACAATACCGTATTTTAGCAACAATACTTCAACATGACTTGTTGAAGTTTAAGCAAAACTACGATAACTCGCGATCCGAATAAGCTATCAAATCAATCAAACACTACTATAGATACCATAGCGATATTATATAGTATAATCTCTTCATATCAGTCTGTCTGTTACACTTGGCGACAATACTGGAAAATAGCAATTTCGAAAGATGTCGTCAAATTTGTGAAAATGTTGACAGGTTGAGGAAAATATCGCAAAAATCGCCAAAATTTGAATGTCTCGCAAAAATCATTCAAATTTATTAATACAGCAAACAAGCCAATACAGGCGAGCACAGCAGCAGGCAGAAAAGTACAACATAAACACCGAACACCAAGTCAATTTTGTTATAATGCTGTCTAGGGATTAACAAGTTTATCCAGGTCGCTAAGAGTTTATCCAGGTCTCTAAGGTCGCAAGTATAATAAAGATATATGGGCAACAGATGCAATACAATTATAAAGAAAATTATACTATTCATATTTTTCATTTTCTGAAGATCGTTATCAATTTATTGTAATTATTTATCCAATATCAATAATTCAAAATATTATAGGTTTGACTCTTCGTGGGATAGGTACGTGTTGTTAGGAGATCTTGTGTGTCGTGAATCAATTGCATTTCGCTAGAAAGTCTACGGTGTCTTTTTTTTTTTTTTTTTTTTTTTACCACGGAGGTGGCATAATAATTATGTTTTGTTAGCTTCTCGTAGAAAAATTAATAAAATTCATCGCGATATGTGCTGTGTATGCATGCATCGGGAAATTTCAAAAGATAGAGGGAGTATAGGAAGGGATCTGTCACATAACTTTATGTATCCCGTCATATCTAGTGATGATAGAAAGAAATCAACATGTATTACGTCATCATCGAAATGGAAATATATCTGTGGCATTTTCAATGTCAATACCACTCTTGAAGGAAGCCTTGTCTTCCAACCTTCATTTGCTCTAGTCTGGTTTCGTTAAAGGACAAAATACGTGTTTTGGGCGTCAACAGAAGGTGCTTCTATTGGAAATCATTAACAACGAAAAATTAGGTCAAGAGCAAATAACGTCTTACCTTAATTGATATTCATTGAGATTTCCAGATTTTCTTTATGGATTTGGCAGCATTGAAATATAGGATTTTACAACTTACAGAGTCGTAAGTTTCGTAATTGCTTAGAATTTATTATAATTGTCTGACGTGTTTTGTCTTTCCAGACCCTCCATAAATCTCCTGGCCGCCAAGAAGACTAGATTTTTGATCACTTATAGTATCAACTAAGGGAAAGAACCTAACATAGTCGAATGTTCGATCCCCAATTTAAGGACGGAGAAAATGGTTGTGGAGAGGGGGTTTAAAAGCTATTCAAGGCCGTTCGAAACCTTCCGCTGACTTTTAAGGTTAAATATTTGCACACTCAATGTATCGTCTACGGGACAGACATTAAACTTACCTCCGTTTAAGGGGAAAATGAGGAAAAGTATTTCTTTACAACCCAGAAGCAAACCCCCCGATTAACTAGAAGGCTGAAACTTGAAATACCTAGATTTCTTTCACACGACGTCACTATGGAAGCCCGTCCATTAATTTTTATGGTGTTTCTCCTGGCAGCGCGAAAAACTTTTCTTGCCACCAAACACGCCACTAGAAGTGACTCTAGTCACTAAATGAAGTTAGACGAGGCAGGTGATTTAATTTTTTTGATCTCCTGTTTATATAAGCGAAAAAACTTTGGGTACAACCAATGTTACAAGATCTATTAAATAAAAGTATGTATTCTACACTCTGCACGGCTACCTTTGATAGAATACAGTATCAACATGTTTTTCATCTTTGCCTTTCATAAATGCTTTTATTGCTCTTCCCCAACGTATAAAAGAGTAACAATCCGCTAAATAGGGTAAGAATCCCAATTTAAAAGTTTATAAGAATTATGTTGTAATTCTATGTAAGCACGCGAAGAAGAGGGAAATAACTCCCTTACAAAATATATTTCAACTCTTCTTAAAAAGTTTCTATTTTGTTTAACAACGTGTGGCACTTAGCGTCAAAATTAGTCATCTCAAAGGAAAGGAAAAATAACACCCTTACAAATTATAGGTCAACTCTTCTTAAAAAGTTTTTATTTTGTTTAACAACCTATGGCACTTATCGTCGACATTAGTCATCTCAAAGGAGAGAAAAAATGACATCCTTACAAATTATATTTCAACTCTTCTTAAAAATATTTTATTATGTTTAACAACGTATGACATTTAGCCTCAAAATTAACCATCTCACTATAAAATTAGCCTCGTTAGATTCTGTCTCGTGGTTAATACTAAAATTGTACAAAGATTCAGCCTTCAAAGTTCCGGTGGTGCTTTTAGAGGATTTGGAAAAAATTTTCTAAACGCCGCATTTTCTTCGTAACCTAAATGTATATTCGGTTTCATTAAGTTTTATTCCTTGTTTGCTGTTATTAAATGAGTGAATGTTCAATTCTTAAGGTATTTTTCGGTTTTAACCTAAAATTGAGAAATTTATGAAAAGTTTTATTATTTTTTCAAAGTATTGAATACTCTATAACAGCGAAATACTCTATACATACAAAACTCTACTCATGCAAAATACGGAGCACTGAGTATTTTGATACAAAGCACTATATACTGAGTACAATATTATAAAAGTACTGAACACTTCTGCAATACGATCAGCAATACTGTATGTTAGTTTAATACAAAAGGGCGTACTTTTAATCAGAACCGAATTAAACAATTATTAATATCATAATCGAGATATTTAAAATATTACTTTTCAATTGGAAATTCGCAAAATCGAAATAATTTTCCTGCAGAATCGATTTTTCCCACAAAATCAATATATATTTAAAATATAAAAAAATGCATTTTAAAATCTATGTAAAAGTAATTGTTTTTGCAGTATAATGCTTTTATAATACTGGAATGAATGTAGAGATGTTTGATAGGAATTATTTGAGACAGGGAAATTATGGATTGTAATCTTAGTGAATTATTTGACATATTTGGATCGTGACCATACTGACGATAATGGATTGCAACCTGAATAATTGATGTTGAATGATTGACTATTACATTATCTTACATTTGTTTGGAAATAATCAAAAATATATTAAATTTTGTGATCATTGCCATCTATAGCATCATTTAATGAATTTGTATTGTTTTAGGAATAATGATATAGATGATATACATGATCGATTGTATTATTTTACAGTTCTTTAAAATTCAGAAATATTTTAATATCAATTACTATAAAATATCATTCTGCGAAAATGGATGCATTTATTTTAATATTCTTTAGTCATTTAAAAAGCATAACCAATGTATAAATAGGTGATGTGAAATTGCAAGTATTTTACAATGTGGTAACCCGACAGCAAATTTGCCAACTTATGTAGTTTATGTTTAGATTTAGACATTTTTTGGAACGAATAATAAAATTACTAACTTTAAAGCGTTGCTTATATAGGCTATTTATACACGTTGAAAATCATTCTTTTGTATGATTTTATTCTGTTCAAGTATTGCCACCACTGTCCGAGAGTATTATATACGAGGATCTCTGAAATACTACTATGTAAATTAAAAGAAATACACAGATATAATACACGGGAATTATATGGGATTTTATGTTTTCTTAATTTATTCAAGATAATTATCACTATTTTAAGTATAAAAAACAAAAAATCGTTGCACAAGAGACCTTTTATTGAATTGTTTATGTGGCAAATAATGTATTAAATGATTTAAATTGAAAAACGAATACTCTATTGTTTGGATTAGACAGACAAGTATAATGTAAAACATGGGCACCTAAATTGTCACGCGGAGAGTATTAGGCGTGCTGGATTGAAAAGAAACATTGTAATATTCCTCGTTTCCTTCATCTTTGTCTGCTAATGCAGAGAACCCTTCTTCAACATGAATTGGTAATATATATGGTTAGGATTTTGATAATATTCGCTAATAATACCCACTAACGAATGCTTGATTTGGGTGTTTTAGTTCTTTTCAAATATATTAGGACAAAACTGTTTTTGACCAGGGGAATGACCTCGAAAAAATGTGTAGTCCCCTCATTTTCTTATGCCTGCTTGCCCTCAAGGAAGTATTAAAAAGATATAAATGTATTAGTGGTCAAACTGATACTCATAACATTGGTATTTACATACTCTAAGAAAATTATTCAAATATGAGAACAAATAATAAAACGTGACATTTCAGCAAATGGTTTTGCGATGTCACTAAATCTACATAGAAATCCCAATACCCCCTTTCATAAATACCTGCATCCTTCAAAATTGGAACCATGCCCATTGGATTTACACCATGCAAAATTCTAAAGAATAATAAATTTAAGAACTGAATTAAGTTCCTATATAAGTCAATAAATCCACAGAAACAAACCACGATTTTCGATGTTATACTAACCACATTCTACAACGCCCTGCTATTTTATGTTCCCTTTCTTCAAAGAATTAGAACACCTCCTACCCTCTTTTTCTTCATTTAAATACCTTTAACATTTCGAATAAATTCATTCAGATTTTTATTTCATCCCGTCTAAAGAATGCCATGTGAACTGTGACAATTGTTGACATCATCACTTGGGAACCAACAAAGCTACCACGGTAAAACCTTTGTTTTCAGACTCATCGTGTTTCGTGTATTAAATCTACTTTGAATGCTCTTAGTCTTGTTCGAACTGCATTTAACGTATGGTTTTAATAATAAAAAATTCCAATCGTGAGGAGGAAATTTGGCCTCTGCTGACCAAGACGTGGTGATATGATCTTTTGTGTCTGCTTCAGATTATTGTATTTTGGATAATATATGTTGACGGTATATGGTTGTTTAGTGAATGTATGCAATTCTGCCTTTTTTACTACGTTTATAGATTTTTTTTTAAAAATACATCTGGAGATCCTTCATTAGTACACTCATATTCTACATATGTCCACTAGTGTAACACAATAAAGACCAAGACGATATATGAGTATCTTTAAAGTTTTCGTCTACAAGCTACGTTTATTTGAAAATTTCTAGAATTTTTTTTATTTAAAAAAAAAATACTTATTTTGCATCAGCTTACTGACGCCGAAGAATCATATTTGCTTATTAGAAAAGTATTTAAGTTACAATAATTTTGTAAAGAATTGTTTGTGAGTAAACGTGTTATGTATATCTATAATAAAGTATAGCCTGCTCGAATAATAGTGATTGCATTTATCCTAGCAGAAAAATTAACAGATAGGTCAGATAGGATTAAGAGCAGTAAATTTAACAAATAGGACCGATAGGATTATAAGCGGAAAAATTTAACAGATAGGATTAGGAGCGGTAAATTTAACAAATAGGACAGAAAGGATTATAAAAGGAGAATTTTAACAGATAGGACAGATAGGATTAGGAGCGGTAAACTTAGCAAATAGGACAGATAGGATTACAAGTGGAAAAATTTAACAGATAGGACAGATAGGGTTAGGAGCGAAAAATTCGACAGATGGGATTAGGAGCGAAAAATTTAACAGATAGGGCAACAAAGGAATATAGACGAAATATGCTAATTACAAATTTTCAAAATGTGTCTAATTAGTAGCAATCGACACCAAGAACGTAACCATAGTGTATGAAATAAATGCTTTCCATAACATTTTATGGTCGATCTCTACTGGTTGGACAATACTCATATATGTACTTGTTTTTTGTTTTTTTTTAGTTTATCTTACTCTATTGCCGAGTTCATTTTCTTAATTTTTTAAATTTTCCCCTAGCGAGCAAAAATCACTTTTATTCGGAAGTACATGGTCATTTTCCCATAGATGGATTTAGCGTATACACTCATTGGCATTTTCTTACAAAGTTATCGGAGTGCTTGAAGACTTTCCTAGGAACAATGTGTATTATGATACATATTATATAATATTTTATTTGCTGATGAAATTTCAGACATGCTATTTTAAACTTATATTATTTTAATATTATTCAGATTTATAGCATTATTTACACTATAATTTTCCTGCAGTATGTACTACCCTACCATCATTGTATCTCTAATTGCTGTTATATACCATAAGGAACTGTGCATGCAATGAAAATGTAACATCTGAAATTATTCGTTTTCTAATTAGGCAAGTTACATAACGCTTTTACTGTATCCACACATAACATCGTATAGAGATCCGTGTATTTGTTCTTAGTTATTGTTTAAACTACAACAGGCATATATATATATATATATATATATATATATATTGTTCAACAATCGCAAATTTGGTGATATTGAAAACAATCAATATGAATTGTATTTTGGCAATTACTTTATTACATACCGCATACAAATCAAAGTGTAACAAGCGCCAAGGTGGCCAGATTTGTTGACGAATTTGCCGCCAAGTGGGACAAACAGACAGACAAGGTAGATATACAGAGAAATGAACTGTTATTATATAGTATTCATAGAAGGTAATCAATAATTATTGCACTTCACAATTGACTATATCAAATACCTTATTAATGCTAATTATCTTCAGCTACTTTTGTTGTTCTATATGCAAAAAAATCCTTCTTCTATAAATCCTTCTTGCTCGATAAAAGATATGCGCTTTGTATCATATGCGCTCCATATAACAAACAAATTCTAACGGAAGGAGAAAAAACCATGCATACCTATCAATCATTTCAATATTATTAACACGAATTCCATTCATTAATATTTGTCTCTGAATATTTACGATGTTAACCATTTTTATCACAATGCTATCGCTTTTGATATCAAGCTCGAACGGAATATACAAACAGTGTGAAATGAAGATGGACGGTCTAAGCGGAAGAAAAGGGGTTTTAAACGATTGAAAGAAGAATGTATCAAGAGATTCTGACCGTCAATATCATTCCCGTGTATCATTTCCTGCTATTTAGATTTGATGGTATTAAACATACCGGAAGAGACGCAGCAGTTTGAATTCTTTTCTTCGCATTCCCTTGCTACTGTGTATCTTCTATCAGAATTACAAATAAATTATGATGGTGGCCATAGGCGCCGACTTGAAAAATTATTGATGGTTCCGGAAATTTTAAATAGAATTCCCATGCAATTTTCAAAGGATTAAAATATAATTTGTCAGATTTTTTTGTCATAATAAGATGTCTGACATGCTAAAATTAATAAAATTATATTTCAGTAGAGATAAATGCTTTTTTTTCTCTTGATGATTATTTATTTCATTTATTTTACTTTTGTAAGCGCAGCACTGTTATAATAATACAAGATACCGATTCTGTGTGAATTTCCAACTCGATTATCTTTATAAAAATAACTAAAAATGTGAAATGTATTTTAGGTGTTTTTACCAATGTTAAAAATGCCAACGAATTTCTCTTTAAATCATTTCTGAGTAAAATATTGTATTTAGAATGCAATAAACAGTCTGAGGGGGGAATTTCTATGCACGCAACTTTATATATAGTAAGCAGGGAATGAATAATTAAAAACTTAATAATTAATAAAAAATATGCATGTATGCATACATTTTCCGCACAAAATATGCAAAAATATATTAGGGATTCGACGAATCCACAACAGAATTATTAAAGGTTCAAAAAGTGTCTCAAACCCACGAAGTTTGCGCCACTGATAGGGGCAGCACATAATTACCTACACACCGTCATACATTTATACACAGAAAAAGTAAAGTTTTAGCTTTTTATTACATTTTTTATATTTTAGGGGGCCAAACAGAAATTTTAGAGATCTCTTTAATATATTTTGCTTAAGGGACTAAAATTCCTCGTTACCCAATTGATTGTTAAAATTTTTATTTGTTTTAGCTCAAAAAGATTTTGAATATTAAAGGGCATGAGTGTGGCTATAGTTCATTTACCCACTCCAAAGAAATTCTGTAATAAAATGTTTTCTTACTCATTTTTTTGTTCAATTTGAAAACATCTAATTAAAAATGAATATAGTAAATGCATTATCTCTAACTATTTTGGCTGACTCGCATCATTTGCGTATTTTTAAATATGTAAATAAAATATGTTAAACTAGGATTCAAAACTTTTAAAATATATATACTTTTGAAATTTTGGAAAATTTGTGATTCCTAATTTTTTTTATAATTAAAGCAGATGTCTGTTTGTTTGTACGTTGATATGTTGGATACGTATGTTATGGCCACCTAACTTACCTTTTCACCAATCCCAGTCCACACTGATCCGAATAACATGTAATTTTTACTAGCATACTCATATCCGTTTACTTAAGCTTTAAAATTAGCCCTTTTTGCGAGCTAATTTCACGCGATTCTATATTCTATCCCAGCTTTATTTATGATGGTTTACAATAAAAGTGTTTAGTTGCAGGAAATTTTCAATATTGAGTGTCAAGTATATATTTCCAGGCTTATTCTAAAAAAACGCATGCCTTTACGATAATTGCAACTCATTTTAATAATTTTGTGTTATTAATCAGTCGATAACATTAAAACAAAAAAAACAGCTTACTGTTTTGACAGAAAAAATGAGTATAGATAAATATTAGGAAATAATAGATAATTGATAGAAATAATATATAATTGATAGAAATAAATTGATAGAAATAAAAGATAATAATAAATAATAGATAATTGATAGAAAAAATGAGTTTCTAAGAATTGGTAAAATGTAGATAATTATGAACACATTTCACATATTGAAGAAGCTTGTGGTTACCAAAATACACCAAAAACTGGAAATGTATTTTTGTCAGTATAATGGCTATATATCACTTTATCTCAGAAGTAAACTTACCATTAACCGGACCCATTATTATTTTTATTATTAATACCCAGCCAGTAATAAAAATATAGAAAGATCCAGTTGTTGGTAATTTTACTTCTGAGATAACGTGGTATATGGGTTTTAAATACCACGCCATCTAGTAATTCATTCGTCCCTCCCCCGTCTAAAACCCCACGCAGAGAACGAAGGCGTTTATAGCTACTTATTTAGGGCGTATTAAGTTACATTCTTCCAGCTATTATTGATCAACAGCGAGTACGTGTTTAGTCTCTTGTTGATTTCGTATTAGGCCAGCACATCAGGTGACTACGTGGTCGTATCCTTCTGTAAATTTATTTTTACCAGTTAGGCGTCTTTTAAAACAGTGACCGGGTTGGTCGCCGAAAGCGAAAACAGACGACTAAAACTTACAAAAGGAAATAATATTTTAGGAACTCAAAAAGGGTCACTGCCAGCATATATCACTTTCTAAGAAATGCGGCACACATAGCCACAAAAGTGATCCTTCTCCACTGCACTTCAGTGGAATCTTAAGATACGCAATGCTTCAGAACTTCGCTTGCACGAAAGGTACTTCCGAATCGAGGGCATTATTTAAAACATCCGCGGCGAGGTTCACATTCTTAGAACATGTCACGATCTAGACTGAGAATAATTTCGAATGATTCCAAGATAAGTGGCGGGAAAATGTGAGAGATGCGATCTTCTCCCTGCATGCGATAGAATGAGAATGGCACATAGTTGATGGATTTTGTGATGAAATTCCTCAGAAAGTTCATTCAATGAAATATGATGGGTCAAGTATATTGGATTGCGTATGCGTCATATTGTTCAAATACTTCATACGGTGAAATATTCGCTTTTGTATTTATGTTGGCTTATATACCTAAAATATATGATTTTGAAAGATAATTCATCTTTCTACGAGACTGAAGAAAATAGGTAATTTTTTTTTGGGGGGGATGAAGCATTTTCGAAAATATGTTATTTTGTAATCAGTACCTTCGAAAACATCCAGAAAACATATTTCCACCTCTCCAAATTAAAATAATTTTATGTGGGCAATACATGACTTTCCTTATATAATGCAATGAATTTACTACTTTTACAGTAAAAAAAATAGGTTTTTCTTATAGTAGGTAATTATATTCTTTCCACGATATTGAATTTTCGACAATTAGTCGTCATTTTCATTGATTTAGCGTCATTTTTATCCAGTTGGCGATATTTTCGTTAATTTGGCAACATTTAAAAAAAAAATTCGTCACCAAAATCTCGCCAAGCGTTGTGGACGTATAAATAAGTCATTCTTATAGCAGATAAATGACTATTGACGTTCAAATGCAAAATTATTACTCAAAGTAACTTTTCTCGTGAATGCAACGAGTTAGATCCACGAGAATGATGTCATCAAATTTATCGTATATTACATATGAATAGAAAACATGTTTCTTAACAGTTAATATTTTTTTTTAATTTACGGGATTTTTTTGATAAATTTATTTCAAAAATGTGCAATATCTCGAGAACGTTTCATGCTAGCGTTCTAAAGTTTATGTCAATTGTTTTCTAAGGAAAAATTACATAATCTATCTATATATACTAATTGCCAAGTGTCCGTCTGTCTGCCACGCTTGTTTTAGGCACTTCCCGAATAGATAGAGACTTGCAATTTGGTACACGGCTCGGTCGTTCGATAAAACCCCCTGGAAAAATCGAATTTTTCGAAAACGTTCTAAAGAGGGGGTGCCCCACACCAAAACTTTCGAAAAGTGAAATGATGGGAAAGCATACTTTGCAATAAGATAGAGACTTCAAATTTGTTGTATGTGTCATGTCGCATTTCTGCGCCATGAGCCTTTTTCTTATTTTCGAGGAGAGAAATATCTTTTTCCCTCCGTGCCTGTGCTGTGTTTTTTGCTAAGACTTGTTTCTATTGAATTTGCACTGAAAAGCGAGTTTGGTTGAGAATTCGTTGAGAATGTCTAGGCTTTTCGTCTGGCTGAGATGCGTGACGTGTGATCGGCTGTTACTAGGAGAGCGCGCCTGTCCAATCAGGAAGAGGCGCAAGGAGAAATGTTCGGCGGTGACCTCGTGAGACGGAGCAGATTCGAGCTGGAGAATTCATCGAAGTTGGACGCACGGTGAAATTTTTGTCTTATTAAAGACAAAAGGGTTTTGGCCAAAATGGCTAAGCTGGCGGAGTTGGGCACTTGTTTCTAAAAAAAACCGCCCTGCCTCTTCTGGAGCTGAATGGAGAAGAACCTGGAAGTTTCGGCAATTCTTTTTCATCATTTCTAAATTTATTTTCTTTATTCCAGGAGTCCTGTTTTCGATGGCTGGTGATGAGTTTTGTTCGTGAAGGTTCGGCTTACTTGCCATATTTGAATGCTGTCATGTCATCTAAATTTTGGATCGTTTTCTCGACCATCCACCTTTGGGAACTCTTTGATTCTACCACAGATCGTGTTATCCTGAATAGGACATTCTTCGTATTGTAAAATTACTCTACCGCTCAGGTAAAATTTCTTTTTCGGAACAAGAAGTTCCGTTGCATCACAGGCACAGGTGAATACAATTTAATTGATATTAAATGGCTCAGATTTGAAATAACTTTATGTTGAGTTGATTTTCATGATTAAAGAAATCATATGCTTGATGAATAAGTTAAATATTGTTTGATATATAATTTTGACCAGAGCATAAAAGTAAGAATGCTAATTGATAAAGTGAAGCTCTGAATACTATAAGTGATAATTTGAAATATAATATACATTTAGTCCCTTTGAAAATCTTAAAATAAAATATTATTTTGTGTGATAAATGAGCCTGTTTATTTGTGTATGCCTTCATGTTTTACTCACTGTACATCATTTAGGATTGAATTCTCCTAAACTGGGAATCTCTTCTAAATTTGAACCTGGTGTTTATTTTGGTAATTGTGATGAAATTAAATGTGTTAATTGCAGTTCTTTTTGGTATATTAAAATTACGATCACTGGCCTGTGTGTAGTGGAATCAGTGCATGCATTTTGGTACTGAAACCGCTACCACATATGGGTAAACCGTTTGAAAGGAAAAAAGTGCACAATTTCAGATTTCGAATATTTTCTACTTAAGGGGGTGCCGCACACCAAAATGTTCGATTTACCGAATAAATGAGAAACGGCTACTTTAAAATTTGATACAGGCTTGAAATTTGGTACATGGGCTAATCATTTGATGAAAACACCCAAAACGAATATAGTTTTCTAAACTGTTCGTTTAGGGGGTGCTCCACACGAAAACGTTCGAAAAGTGAAATGACAGGAAAGTATGCTTTGCGATAAGATAGAGACTTCAAATTTGGTGTATGGGTAAACCGTTTGAAAGGAAGAAAGTATACAATTTCAGATTTCGAATATTTTCTACTTAAGGGGGTGCCGCACACCGAATTCTTCGATTTACCGAATAAATGAGAGACGACTACATTAAAATTTGATAGAGGCTTGATATTTGGTATATTGGCAAATAATGTGATAGTAAACCCAATGAAAATGTACAATTTCAGATTTCGAATATTTTCTACTTAAGGGGGTGCCGCACACCGAATTGTTCGATTTACCGAATAAATGAGAGACGACTACATTAAAATTTGATAGAGGCTCTATATTTGGTATATGGGTGAATAATGTGATAGCAAATCCAATGAAAATGGAAAAATCGAATTTTTCGAAAACGGTCTATAGAGGGGGTGCCCCACACCAAAACGTTCGAAAAGTGAAATGATGGGAAAGCATGCTTTGCGAGGAGATATAGACTTCAAATTTGGTGTATTGGTAAATCATTCGAAAAGAAGAAAGTGTGCAATTTCAGATTTCCAATATTTTCTACTTGAGGCGGCGCCGCACACTAAAACGTTCGGAAAGTGAGATGATAGGAAAGCATGCTTTGTGATGAGAGACTTTAAATTTGGTGTATGGGTAAATCGTTCGAAAGGAATAAAGTGTGCAATTTCAGATTTTCAATACTTTCTACTAAAGGGGGTGTCGCACACCAAAATGTTCGATTTAAAGAATAAATGAGAAAACGTTCCTTTAAAATTTGATAAAAGCTTGAAATTCGGTATATGGGCTAATCATTTGACGAAAACACCCAAGACAAATATAGTTTTTCAGAAATGTTCGTAAGGGGGTGCTCCAGAGTAAAACGTTCGAAAAGTAAATTGATAAAAAACCATGCTTCAGAATGATTTAGAGGTATCAAATTTGGTATAACGGTAGATAATTTGAAAGGAAGAAAGTGTTCAATGTCAGTTTACCAATATTTTCTACTTTAGGGAGTGCCGTACACCAAAATGTTCGATTTTCGGGATAAAAGAGAAACGCCCCTTTTAAAACGTGATAGAGGCTTGATATTTGATATATGGGCAAATCATCTGACAGAAATCACAAAAATAATAGAGTTTTTCAAAAAATGTATAGTTAAGGGGGTGGGTACTCCACACAAAAGCATTCGAAAGATGAAATGCTAGACAAGCATGCTTCGCGATGAGATAGAGACTTCAAATTTGGTGTAGTGGTAAAAAGTTGGAAAGGAAAAAAGTGTGCAATTTCAGTTTTCCAACATTTGTTATTATAGGGGTTGCCGCTCACTAAAATGTTCCATTTACCGAACAAATGAAAACGCCTCCTTTACAATGTGATAGAGACTTGAAATTTAGTATATGGGCAAACCATTTGACAAAAAAACCAAATATGAATACAGTTTGACAAAAATGTTCTTTAACGTGGTGCTACACAGAAAAACGTCCAAAAGGTGAAGTGATAAAAAAACATGCTTCTCGATAGGATAGCGACTTCAAATTTGGTGTACGGGTAGATAGTTTGAAAGGAAGAGAGTGTGAAATTTCAGATTACCTATATTTGCTACTTTAAGGGGCGCGCACACTTATATGTTCGATTTTCCGAATAAATGAGGCACGTTTCCTTTACATGTGATAGAGACTTGATATTTGGTATATGGGCCAATCATCTGATAAAAACAACAAGACAAACAGAGTTTCCCAAAAATGTTCATTTATGGATGTGCTTCACAGAAAAAAGTTCCAAAGGAGAAATAATAATATAGTGGTGCCTCTGGATGAGAGGGGTGCCTCGGGATCGGACTTTAATGTGGTATAAGGGTTGATAATTCGAAAGGAAGAAATGCTCAAATTTTGTTTCCCAATATTTTCTTCTTTAGGGTGTTCTGCACACCAAAATATTCGATTTGTCGAATAAATGTGAAACGCGAATTATTAAGAAATTTACATTATTCAGGGGTTGCTTATTGCAAGATTTTCAACGGGTATTCGGCTAGTAAATGTCTATTTGCGTAACTTTATTAAAGTCTTTGATTTTTTGATAATTTTTTCAAAATTTCATTCGAAAATTTAGGGGAGTTCTGAACATTCGATTGTGTTTAAAACCAATACACTTCCAGTATTCATGGATTGTGATTTTTGTACCAAATTTCATTCGAATCGCTTCATGCATTCGTGAGATATCGTCTCCACAGTCTCACTGGCACACGCACACACATACACACACACATACTTTCACACACACATACATAGATATCACTTCAAAAATGTTCGATTTGTGATCAGGGATGCTTGAAATGCGCTCTCCCGTCGAAAGCTCGAATACGAATTTTCGACCCCGTCACAATACTATCCTTATACATTATGTATATAAGGAAAGTAAAAAAATGGCTCAGGAACATATTATGCGAATTTTCTTTAAATATATACATACGTGATTCTCACTAAAATTGGTGCTTAGATACGTAGGTGTTTAGATACGTAGGTGCTTAGATACGCAGGTGCGCCGCACAAAAATTATGCGAATTGCCGTTTGCTGAAAGACAATATAAATCTAGTCCTACTTGCTCGCATTTAAAGTGACTATATTTATTTAGTTACATTTATTTTGTTAAATTACATTGTTTGATGCTTTCTTTTATTTATAATGGTCGGGCAAAATGCAATTACATGTATAGAAACAAGTAACAATGTAACAAGAAAAGTAAATGACCGAAGTCATTGCCTAAACTTTTCTTTAAGCAATCTCGGCATGTGGTAAGGGAGTCTAGGCATGTGGTATGGCAGTCTAGGCAAGTGGTAAGGCAGTCTCGGAGTCAATTGTTTA
This sequence comes from Amaurobius ferox, assembly GCA_951213105.1. NCBI lineage: Eukaryota > Metazoa > Arthropoda > Arachnida > Araneae > Amaurobiidae > Amaurobius > Amaurobius ferox. The sequence continues at coordinate 98,555,878 of OX578148.1, forward strand.
ATGCACGGAGTTAAATTATATTTTGATACTTAGAGAGAAAAGTGCTAATATGTTGTTTTATAAGAAAGCTTTCTAAGCACTTTTGTAGAATCGTAACGCGTTAAACAAACATTTTAAAATAACTTTTTTCATTTACGATAAAGTCAAAATGATATAGTGTTTCTAATTGATTTCGTAATGACTTTAAGATGGAGAGTTATTTATATGGAGGTTATTTACACATTTTTAGAACAGATTTAAAGTAATATAATTAAGGTTTGAAGCAACAGTATTTATTTCTTAAATGCTCCATTTGATGGTCCTTTCTCTGGACTATTATTCTGCATCTTGATTTTCAAGATAAGACAGTTTTTCTTAAAGTTATGAGTGCATTTTTATGCTACTTTTGTTTTACAGTTTTATTGCAGCAAATCCATAGTTTTAGGTCTGTGTTTAGAACATTATCTTTTTAACTATCCAAAAGCACAATAATCCATTGATGGCACTCCAGGGAAATATGAGAAAAAAGTAAAACTTTAATATATGTATTTTATCTTTTGCTATTTTTTGAACAAATCTGGTAGTAGATTTTATTGTGTGACTGGTAGTTATATCCTGATTAAGTTTTTCTCTATTAAAAATATGTGAATAAAGGGATTTTATTTCTTCCTTATATGAAGGAGTTAAAATGTTATCGTGATAATATTTTGAATTGAATGTTATATTCGCTTTTTTTTTACGTTTATTAACTTTCTTTTCAAGCAATAACTGCGAATCTTTCACTAAAACATGTTTTGATTCTTGAAAGCAAGTATATAGGTCTTTTTCTCCAATTTTACGATAATAATCCGATAATTTTTTATCACAGTCATTTAAATAAATACATTCTTAATCAATTGTCACAATATAGCAGCGACTAAATGATTTTCATAGAAAATTCTAGGGCGTATTATGCGCTCAGCCACATGTCTAAGTAAAAGGCTCCGAACAATATGCTTTTTAAGCGTTTTTAAGATACAAAATTTTATTTATTATCATGTTTACAGTCACTACAGATGAAATGCGGTGTAACTTCTTTAAGTTGGTGGATTTTTTTTAAAGACAGGAGACTGTATTTTTGAAAAAAAAATGTCTGCTCATAGTTATTTTCTTATATAAAGACTTGTTTTGTGCTTTTCATTAATATCTCAACACTTCTTGGACCTAGTAAACGGATACATTTCTGTGAATATATATATATATATATATATATATATATATATATATATATATATATATATATATATATATATATATATATATATAATTGAAGATTTTTATGATTACTTGTAATATATATATACCCGAGAAATACCAAAGAAAATTGCTTGTAAACTGAAGGTAAAGGTAAAAAAATTGCAAATCAGAAGCCAAGTGTAGCACGATGAGCTAGGCAAGAAGTTTGGAAATTGAATAAATGGAATCTAGTGAATATAAATGGAATAAAATGAATATGAAAAGCATTTCTGAAACCATGTACGTTATCAAGGGCCATACATGTTTCATTAATGCTGATTCTACGTTTCTGTGTACACAACTGTAAAATATATTACAGAAATAATGTACATGGCCCGACGTAGAAGAAAAGACAAAGTGGATCAAATACACAAAAAAATCAAACATGAATATAAAATATTCTGTTACACCAGCTTGTGGCTATTATATATATATATATATATATATATATATATATATTATATATATATATATATATATATATATATATATATATATATATATATATATATATATATTTCATCTTTAAACACGTTTCTTGTATTTACACCATGTATGTTTATGGAGGGAACAAGGGGATTTGTACCTTAAATATTTGCATTACTATATGATTTATATCAATACTTTCATCTTAATGTGTTGAAAAAAATTATTCACCCCTCTTTACCACATGTAATTCTTATTTCATTCCTTAACTTATATATGGAACAGGGAAAAAGGAGTATTTTTACCAATATAGTGCATGTTTTATTTATAACTAACCGTCTACGGAGACCAGCCTTCGGCTGAGATCGCTACCAGAAAATGTGCAAGTACAGATTTTGTACCGAAGTTATGGGAAAGTCCTGTGTGCCTAATGGGATACTACTGGTTTAAAATCTATCTCTCATCATAATAATGGGAGTGGTTGGGCCCTGCATGTCAACCAGGTGGCTGTTAGGTGGAGAATCGATAGCTGAACCAGACGATGGTTCTTCAGGCGCAGTTAGGCGAAATGGGCGTAGTCAAATAAAAAAAAAAACATCAAAAATTTTTGTTGAGCATAAGAATATAATTGGGCAATAAATAAAATTTGAAAAAGAAAAATGCAATTAAACATTTATATCATATGTTTAAATCTTGTAATTGTGATCACATGTTTTGAAGTGTAAAAATGAAGAAAATGCTACTCCTTTGTACTCATTTCCACATCCATCCTTTTTGAGGTAGAGTACGTGGATGCGTTACCCCTTTTGTTACACACCACTAAAGGAGGCGGGTTCCGCTATAGGCATATTTCCTTAATCAGCAGTTTTTCTCCCCCAAAAAATTACATAGTTCTTTGCAGCCAAAATTTATAAATTATATCAAGTATAATATGGGCCTTTTCGACATATTTGTGGAAATGACTAAATTAAAATTAGAAAGCATGTAAAAAATATGTGTACTGTAAGCGACGAGTAACTTCTGCAAAATATCAAATCAATTATGTTAAAAATCATTTATGTTATATATCATTTATGTTATCATTTCATACCCCGTTATTAATATTAATAGTGAAGAGCTTATGGATACACAATATTAGCTGTTCTACCATTTTGAGCTAAGGTATGAAGATTACCCTTACTTCCAACCCGTGAACACGCAACGTAATTAAATCAATTCTGTTTGTCTTTATCTTAATATATAAGAATATCAAAAAAGTCACTATAAAAAATTGTTACTGTTAAAGAATCGTTACTGTTAAGGCCCTATTACACGACCGTAATTTGGGACAACAAACCGTTGGCAAAACAGCTTTGGAACGTTTGTGACGTCACTCCACGCAGCACAGAATGAAAGTGACGTCACTGCAAGCAGCAAATAGGGAAACTTTTCCCCCTTGCATTCTCTCGCCTCGTTATTTCCTCATAGGAATAAGGCTTTAGAGTTCTCTTAGTGTAAAAATCACTTCTAACATCACAAATATTCCGTTTGAGTTGAATAACGGTGGTATTACACAGGGCAATTTTTTTTTGCCGAACTTCTGCAATTCCGCCCGTCAATCATACTTTAGGCCCCTCCTCTTTAACAGGCCCATTTTCTCTAATGCCGCTGATTTCACTCCAGAAAGCATTCTTTAGTGTGTTTTTCGTATAATTTGAATCTTTTATATCTCAAAAGTGTCTGCAATTTGGTAAAATTTATTTTCTTTTTTCCATCTATATCTCCAGACTTCATCAATTCAACCAATGAAAGTTTAGGCTCCCGCCTTTCTAACACGTCCCTCCTGTCTAATGCCGCAGATTTCATTCCAAGAAGTATTCGTTAGTGTTTTTTGAATATAATTTGAATCTTTCATATTTCACAAATGTCTGTAATTTGGTAAAAGTTCTATTACTATTTTTCTATCTCCAGACTTTAGCAATTCCACCCGGCAATGATACTCTAGACTCCCGCCTTTCTAACACGCCCCTCCTCTTTAATGCCGCAGATTTCATTTCAAGAAATATTCTTTGGTTTTTTTTGCGTATAATTTGGATCTTTCATATTTCAGAGATGTCTGTAATTAATAAAAATTATATTATTATTTTTCCATCTACAGACTTTAGCAATTCCACCCGGCAATGGTACTTTAGACCCCGCCTTTCTAACATGCCCCTCTGTAATTCCGCCGACTTCATTTCAAGAAGCATTCTTTAGTGTGTGTTTACCCTACAATTTGAATCTTTTATATCCCACAGGTGTCTGTAATTTGGTGAAAGTTCTATTATTATTTTTACATCTCCAGACTTCAGCACTTCCTCTCGGCAATGGTACTTTGAGCCCCTCCTTTCTAACAGGCCCTTCCTGTTTAATGCCGCCGATTTCAGAAAGAATTCTTTAATGTGTGTTTTTTCGTACAATTTGGATCTTTATATCCCGCAGGTGTCTATAATTTAGTAAAAAATCTGTTATTTTTTCCATCTCGAGATTTTAACACTTTCCAAAACAGTCTATCGACCATCTTGGTCGCCATTAAAGTAAGAAATAAAATAACTCGAAAGCACGTCACCTGTGACGTTCGGATTTACGAACTTCTGATTTTTTAATTTTCGCACAACCGTTCCCTCAACAACAACATTTTAGGGTTAAGCATAAAATGTTGTGGCTAAATTTGTTGTCTGAGCTGTTTTGAGAACGGTTTTGTTGCCCCAAATACTGTCGTGTAATAGGGGCCTTAATGAAACGTTACCGAGAAAATGATAAAAAAACTGCTTGAAAACGAAAATACAAACTATAGTTGCCAATTGCCAACAACAAAATCAAACATTTCCTAAACTCATATCGTTTTGAGTATTGAGTAATTTATTTTTGACGAAAATATTTAAATATACGAAAATAAGTTATATTTAAGTATACGAAATATCGTGATGCTTTTGATCAAAAGCATCACGATACAGAGTTTATAAATGAAGCTGTAAAACACGGTTACCCCATGGGTTTTGTAATTAAATTACTTTCAGAATTCACTGGGTTAACTGTAACTGAATGTAAGGGCAAATATTTAAACAGTTGAAACACTGTCATTGAATAGCGACGACTCGCGAGTATTGAGTATGGTTATTTGTGAAGTGGACTACAAGTTGGAGTTTTATACATCGGACAGTTTTGGTAAGATTTTTGGAATTTGTTGAGACGGGTTATATCGACACGTTCATTTGTAGGCACATTGAGTGAATTGAATAGTTTTTTCGTGTGTCATCCAAATTGTATTTTTGAATTTTTGCTGTTCGGTAATTGATGGTAATAAGGTCATTCCATGTATAAGTATCGGCTTCCGGGA